>ML831188.1:0-24339 GCA_009831015.1 Picea engelmannii
ATTTTTTTGTTTATATGTATAATTTGATTATGGTTGAAAATATTTTGAAATCATATGAATTATAAAGCTATATAAAATTTTAAATCATAAAAATTGTTTACTTAGAAAAAAAAATGCAATTGCTTATTATTAAAAAAACAAACTTGATTATTCTTTCTCTTGTATTTAGTTTTCATTTATATGCATTCATCTCCTGTCCTTAATTCTATGAAAGGGAAGTTGATCAAATGATAAATAGTTGAAGTTCATTGTGAACATGGTGAGAGTCCTAGTCACTTCATTATTTGAATTTAAATTTTGATTATTATTCATTTAATATATATATGAATTTTTTTTATCATTCATGTTAACAGAGTGTAAAACTCCTCTAAACACAACCTCATAATTCTTCATCTATTTTTAATAAATCCTAATATTATATTTTTTTTCATCATATTCGATGTAAATGACACAACATAATCTTTCCAAATATCTAAAATAAAAAATACAATCAACACATGCTTATTGAGTCGTCTTACCCTTGTTCTATATTTTCTATGGTGGTACCCTTATTTCCCAAAACAGAAGTTAAATATTCACAAGCCACAATCTCACATGGAATTGTGAGTCCATGTGGTGATGAAATCTATACTCTTCGTTGGCTTTGGAAGAGAGGATCAATAAAGTGACCCCTGCATCCTCTTTTTGGTAATAGAGCAGTAGTTTTCGACTAATTTGTGGGCATTAACAAGATTCCGAAACATGGTCATTATCTTGATAAAAAATGCTATTGGGAATGTGTTGTTTCCCATTAATAATATACTTGTGATTACGTGCTAGACATAATGAAAGTAATAGTAATAATGTGTGTTAGATAGATCTATATGATGTTAGTTTTATTTATATATCTATATATAGTTATTGTTGTTTCACATTTTTGGAAATAAATCAAGGTTTTTGAAACTTTTAATGTTTTGATTTATTTTTATGAAAAATAAAATAAATTGAGAATTTAAAATATAAAAATTTATTGGATAATCATTGTAAAATAAAATAAAATTATTGAGTAACTATTGAAAATTAAAATAAATTAATCATATAAAAGAAAATTAAATTAAATAAACAATAAATGGTCTGTCAAATTGATTAAAGTAATAGTGAATTTTAAGAGAAAATTGAAATATAAATTAAATTAGTAAGAAAATATAAATTAGAAGTTGCAAATGAGTAAAGTAAGTGAAGAAGACTTATTGAACTAGAATTAGATGGATGTTGGGATTCCAAGATTGGCTAAGTTTATAGTCATCCATCTTCATAATTTAAATAATTTGGGTGTTTATCAATTTCCAATGGTTCACAAATGATGAAAAAAGAGTGATATGAAGGGAGACAAGAATTTTGGTTTGGTCAAAGAAAATGAGATGTTTAGAATTATATGAATGTTTGAAAATAGTTGACTTAGAGATACAATTATGGAAGGTGTGAGTTATATGCACATATTTTGAAGCATCTACTAGTTAGTCCAATATATGATTTGCCATAGAAGCATGGAATTTGATAAAATCATTGGTCAAGCATGAAATGTGATGACCTATGCTAAGTCTAATCTGTTGTATGACAGCATTTCCAGCATTTCCAAATTCAAATTCAGGCTGCTCTATAAACCTCCAAAGAGGATGTCCAGGATCTAATCTACAACTTGCTTTCCTTATCATTTCTATTACTTTTTCTAGGTACCAAATCTATGTTACAACTATCCTTTTGATTGGAATTTGATCCTTGAGTTGATGACATTTATGGATCAACTCATCCATTCACCATACATCCTTGTGTGTTCTCACTATCTCTAAAATCAAGATGATGACCAGATTCCTCATACTCTAACTAACCATGTACTTCTCAGTTGATACTCCGTTGTTACAAAAACTATCAATATTTGGTGGATGAAAATGTCCAGAATGGACACACTGTCATTACATTACAGGGCTCTAATTAATTTCATTGGTCTCAAATGGACTAAACCTCTAACTCACGTTCTCTAACAGTTCCCGAGATTATAGAATGAGGTTCCTTCTCTTCCTTAACCTGTGAAAAGGCTCAATTTCCATCCCAACACTTATATTCATACGATTTTAAACTCTTGTTTATATGAATAGGGGCTCGAACAAAGGCCCAATAATAAATGGCGCTAAAACATCAATTGAAAATGAACCAATGCTTACCTTGTGACCTCGGGTTGTGACTACAGTCTAAACCCTTTGCACGAAGTCTTCGACCACACGACCTATTTTCACCAAGTCTTTGACCACACGACCTCTTTTCACCATACAACCAAGACCTGTGATCGAGCACTAACCCAAATTGGCGCTTCTCATATAACATCAACCCAGGATGGATCAACGGTCGTGTTTTAATGGGCAATTGAGATGAACGGTCCTCATTGGTTTCACAAATCCGGAAGGGTAGTTACATAAACCACTAGAGAGAACGCGATCAAACAGAATGATGACACGTTGCACCTTGGTAACCCACCAAGGTCACCTTTCGCAAATCTGACTCCTCGTTAACACTCGCCCAACTATGAACGTGAAGCAACTCGCCATCGTGGATTTCTCCTCTTGGTCACGATCCAATGATGCAGGATCCTCCGACGCTTGGACCCATGCACTTCACCTTCACTCAGATCTATGGTCTTAGATTACAGTTGACTAAATATGACAACCTTTAATCATTAAATCTGGGGCAATTTGTACTTCATCTCCATTTCCAATCTAACGATCTAATGTCAACCTTTCATAGATCAACGACTCCTCTAGGACTTCAATTACTTCCTACACTCGATTGCTTGATATCATGACGAGTGAGGATCATTGATCCTAAAGTGATCAACGATCATCGATTTTATTTCTTCATTCTGCTTCAAAGAGATTGATTTAATCCTCCATGAGGATTTCTCCACAACTTGCACACAAAACCTATATCGAACTCTTGACCACGATTACCATAAATATGTCAAAGCCCTGCAACATCAATTCCACGGATATTTTAACACACACAATGAACAAAGGGTTCTGGATAACAATTAACATTGAACACTCTAAATCGGTTGGTTCTATTCACATAATGTAAACACATATTTCACAAGACCTCTTAATGGTCTTTCCAACATCTCCCTCTCTCTGAACTTTCCTCATTTGATTGTCCCCCCTTCAAATTTTCCCTAAGGCTTACACAATTATACAAAATGATATTGAAACCAAATCTAGTTCATATCCACCAAATCCTCAACAATTCCTATGAATCTTATTAGATCCACAAACTTTTCACTCAACTCCTATCTTTAGGATTTACAACTCCTCATGAGATCTAACTTCCATAAGATCTCTCTCATGTTCTCATACATTTGAGAACATTTACAATTCAATCATCACCTTCATTAACAAATCCTACCCTATCTCTCTCTTCTAGAAATCAATAAATCATAGGAAAATACATTAAATTAAACTACCCTAGTAAAATGAAGACTCCCCAGGACTTGTCAAAATTGTTTTTTTGGAAGTAGGATTCTCATGCATTAAGATGTGTCATCTATATGCATGAATTTTGAAGGATCTTCTAGTTTGGACAATTTATGGTTTTCCATAGGAACATAGAATTTGGTAAAATCATTGGTCAAGCATGGGATGAGATCTATATTTAGCAATTTGAAATGATGTTTAAGGGTTTTATGGGGTTTAAAAAGAGTTTTTTATTCTTTTTATCTAGGATATAATATGTCCGGAGAGAAATAAGAGCTAGAGGTAAGGAAGAGGGAGAGGATTTTTTGGGTTAAAAATGGATGGTTGAGTTGAATTATTTATTTATTTGAGTGATTGAGTAATCATTGGAAAATAGGGCCTTAATAAGGTGGGGTTTTTATTTTTCAAGGAGATGAGGAGCATATATTAGAATAGCTCGAATTACATGGCTTTTAAAAACAATAGATTTTTGAGTTGGGTGATGGTGAGTCTGAGCATGAAGGTATATGTTAGTGTGAATCTTTTTTCTATAGACTTGTGGGTAAAAGTTGCCATGAAGAAGTTCACACGAGACAAGAACATCCAAAAATGGAAGATACTCTTTATTTCATTATTAGTAATAATTGATAAATGCATAAAAAAATCTAAATATTAAAATATTACATATAGTTAATATTAATTTATGATTGATGATGATATATGATTATGTAATTCTATTTTAATTATATAAATAATACTCATCTAGATTATTATATAATTGATTATATTGTATTATTATATTTGAATCATAGTATATATAGTTTATTATACATTTATACATTTAATTATATAATATTATATAAATTAGTTATCAACTCGAAACAAATTATATATATATATATATATATATATATATATATATATCCTTGAAAAAAAATGACACTTTCTATTAAAATCTAGAATGCACATTTAAAAGGTGTTAATGCACAAGAAAAGAGTGGTTTTGCCAAACTATTGAACAAGATTATTCTGAAATATAAGGCTGAAACAAAAGTTCATAAAAACAGAAAGGATTTGTTGATAGGATTTCAATACACAAAAATGATAGGATCAATTGAAGAGAAATTATCTTCCACTCTGGATATTAGCTTCCTCTTAATGAAATCTTCCCACGTGATCGCATTCTCATTCAAAGAAAGAGCATGTTTTTACAGTGAGTCCTTGTTGGGCCCGAGATATGATCATTTTCATGACGGTTATTATACACTTTTTTCCATATGTATATATGTGTTTTTCATCTTTTGAAGGATCATTTTGAAGAATTTGATGATAAAATGGTATGATCGGCATAAGGTACGTGTAATTCATGTTTAATGATTAAATCAAGTTTAATTCATCATGTTCTATGATTTCCAAGAGTTAATTCATGTTTTTCTATTGTTACAGGGAAAAACACACCATGTTTCCAGTTCCGACACTCATTCCAGCACTCAGTATTGCACAAAAAACTCAGGGTGAGTTGGCAGCTATGGCACTAGCGGCCAGTGATGGACAAATCGGGCACATGGGTTTTCTTCATGATTTCCCCCTCCAGCTACTAAGCTCTAGACAACTCAGTTTTAGCTGTCCAAAGAAGATGATTATTGGTTTGCTTCGTTTTGTCAGTTAGGGCATCATTTATTGTATTTTGCTGAAATTAGAAGTGGTTCAATCCTCCTGTGGTCGACCACTTGATTTGTAATCTTATAAATACTGATAGGATGGTCATCAGATTCTCAACCAAGTAGAAGAGCCATTAGATTAGAGACAAATTCGTTTTTCTCTGTTTTGGTATTTTACATTGCCAGAATTGTGCCAGAACTGCGTTTTTAAGCTTTCATGGTGAATTCGCCTTGTTAAGTTCATGGTGTGCTTGTAGGAGGTAGCCACGACTTGCTGGGGGGCTCACCACCAATCTGGTGATTGTTCTTATGTTTATTTATGCATTTCTTAATTCAAATTACTCTTTCTTATTTCCTGCATATGCGTGTTTTTATTTAATTAATTAGTTTGTTGTAGCTTACTATTTTACTTATCTTTTGCAGGTTAGATGATGATATGTGTTAGTATGTGTTGATTTTATAGACTAGGAAAAGACTTGCAAGTCTCTCTCTCTTTATACTAATGTCGTGTGCAATGTAGATATTAAATGATGCTTTCTTTTATAATTTTACAATCAAGTTTAGAACGTATTTTTAGTTAGAACAGATCATAGTTTTAACTTGGGTTTTCTTCTGACAAGGATTGATGGATGGGTAGATTTACTTCCAGTTTTTATAGTTTGCTTATCTTAGTTTTACATAGATTTCATTTACTTAGTTATTGGTTAATGTAATTGGCAATTTACTTCTTAATATCATAATTTAATTTCTATTTTTAATTCATTTTCTTATCATAGTTTGAATGGTTAAAATAGAGATAGTATAGTTTTATTTCATGCAATTTCCTTTCTTAGAATTAAAGTGCAATTGAATTTCTTAGTTAATGAATGAATCTAGTTTGCTTACATAGTGTAGAATTGGAATAATAACCTCGCTATGTTGTTGATAGTTCATACATGAATATGCGGGGTATTTAACATTAGCTTTGTCATGGCTAAATTCTCCTTAGATTGTTTAATCCATACCTTTCATTTTGCCATTGAGATTAGTGTTGAGTTTATACCGTTGGAATTGTCATTTATCGTCAAGTGTCATCGAGATATCATCTGTCACCACCGAAGGTATTCACACAACCTCCAACATTACATTTGATTGTTTCATAGATTAAAGATAGTTTCTTGCGTGTGTAGATTAGAAGAGATAGTTTCTTGTTTTCATAAGTTTAGAAAATAGTTTTATTGTTGCTATAGGTTAGATAGACTTTTCTTTGATAGATAGTAGTTTGCTTATCATGGATTAAGAATTAGTTGGTAGTCTTTCTTTCTTTCAATAGAATAGATTTCCTTTCATGCATTGCATTGAGCATTTAGATTTCCTTTCATGCAAGATAAATAGTTTTGCATTAGGCATTTAGTCCACTTGCCTCTTAGGCTAGATAGTTGTTCAATGAGAAGTTTTACTTGCAGTAGTTAGTTTCCTTTGCTTACTTGTCTTTTTCTTTAGTAGGTTAGTTAGGTGTCTTTGCTTACTTGTCTATTTGTTTTAATAGGTTAGATATGTGCTTTTTCTTACTTGCTTATTTATTTTCTTTCGTAGGGTAGTTTCTCATTGAATGCAGGTTGGAAAGTTAAAGAAGTTTGTTTTTTTCATTTGCTTATTATGCTTAGTATTTTTCTTTTTCTTATTGTTAAACTAGTTTACTTTACATAGAGTTTTCATTTGCTTTCTTAGGAACTATCCATTGACCCTTGTCCCAAAAGTACTTAGGTTACCTAGTTTCATTTTGCTTAGTAGGGTTTGCTCATTAGGTAGCTTTGCTTGAGTAGATTAGCCTTAGATTGCGGCCTTCCTTAGTTATACTATACTCCTACCATCCTTCTACCTTTGGCATATATTTTTCTACAACTCTAAGTTTACTTACCCCGGGTTTACAATTTCATTGAGGGTAGTTTACTATGTTTTTAGTACATATATAACACCCATCATTTTTGGCGTCGTTGCCAGGGAGTTGTCTCAAGGTAAGAAGTAGTTAGGAAATAGATTATTCTTGGACCTTAGCATTAGATTGGTGGCGTGGGAAATTTAAGATGAGAGGTAAGAACCTGCGCATCTGCTATAGTAGGTTCCCCCAAACCCAATGGTAGTTTTTCTTTTTGATTTCTTTCATGAATAGACCTAGAGATCCAAAAGGTAGATACACTAAATCTAAATCAAACCTTTTAGCCAAGGTTCCTTCCAACCTTTTTTGGGGAAGGACCATTCCACTCATAAGCTCTGTAGACCAATACTGAAAAATAGGAGCTAGCTCAACCCAAATAGCTAAAGAAGTCTCTAAAAGAGACTAAAACAGGGAGCACTATAGAATAATAAATTGAAGTATCAGTAATAGTGGGACAGGAGGCATGACCACTCGAGCCTTCCGTAGAACCAAACAATACAACCTTTGTTTTCTTATCACCATCAGGAGATCCTAATTTTGTGGACATCATCTTTGTGTGAACCAAGTTTTATCAAATGACAAGTTGAATTCGAAAGTGATCATTAGTTTGGAAGAACTCTCTCAAATCCTAGCAACAACTGGGATCTCTTCTTTTCAGGAATAACACATCTTGACAATAGTCAAGAACTTATCTACCTCTCCAGAAATATTAGAAGAATCAAGGTCTCGTGAGCTACAAAATGATTTTCCTTTCCAAAATGCAAAGGAAACTGAGAAATTATGGACTACACCTAGTAGAGAACAATCATTAAGACCCGAGATTGAGGAGTTCTCAACATCCATCTCAACAGATCCTTTATGTATTTAAGAAATCAATCATCCAAAAGAAGAGGATATACATAGCATGATGAAGGAGAGCATAGAAATTATTGTGGATAAACATCAAGATTACATTGAAAATTGGTTTCAAGAGGTCATTAGGCCACAATACTATTCTCTTCTTCAACACCTTCTGATGCCAAAACAAGAGGTTGGTTGGTTATTCATATCCAGGTAATCACTACGGTAAATTTTTCATATATGGATATGAATATGTTTCGTATCTTGCTCCACACATGGTTACATTGGAAGATCTCTTACACTTGAATACATATTTTCCCTTTATTTTCAGGTAGGGTGGGATAGTAAATAAAAGTTGCATATTGTTAGTTTAGTTTAGAGTCTAATCCAGCCTCATTTTACATTTTCTTTTTAAGAACTATGAGATACATGTTCCTATGACTTGATCTCATTGATCTCATTAGTTTATTATATTTTAGAGTGTAGTTTTTGTAAACAGTTTTAGAGATCTCTATAGGTATTTATTTCACCAGGAGTAGACAGTTTCAAGGAGATATAAAAGAAGAATTTTTCTTCAAAACATTTCTATACTTGAACCTTGTTGTCTGCTAAACATCAAATGAATAATGACTTGCTATAATTAGCCATATTTTTGCAAAGACTTTCATTTTCTTTTTCTCAAGGCGTCTTAAATAGCAATTGCTCTTGAAACTCTTCACCACTGTATAAGGAAGTGATATCATAACTATCAAACCTAGAGGTCACTCATACAGTTTTTCCAAGAAACCTGAGTAAGTGAGTCAAGTGTCTTTATCGAAGAGTAACAAGGAGGTATGATTAGCATTTAGTCATGGAAACATCACAATAACTTACAAAAGAAGAAAGTAAGTTGAGGCTAGAGATACCTTTCTATTATTTCTCAATGGTACCATCCACTACACACTAAATAGATTGATTATATCATATCTTTAGATAGGCCATGTCCGCTTAAGTACCCCTTACATTAGGAAAATCACTTAGTAATATAACAAAAAGTCATCCTCTAACATAAATACCATCCCAATTGAAAAAAAAAAAGAAACAAAAAGTTGTTTTCAAAGTTGTTCCCCCATCTTTTTTCATAAGAAATCTTATACTAAAATATTAAAGGATGGAG
The DNA here is from genome assembly GCA_009831015.1 of Picea engelmannii. NCBI lineage: Eukaryota > Viridiplantae > Streptophyta > Pinopsida > Pinales > Pinaceae > Picea > Picea engelmannii. The sequence continues at coordinate 9,052 of ML831188.1, forward strand.
GGCCAGTCTCTAAGGGTTTAAGAGGCTAACCCGTCGGGATACTGAACAGGTCTGCTGGCAGCGGGTATCGGCATGTGGTATGACTAGGTAAACCCATCGAAGTACTGAACATGCTTGTTGGAAGCAGGGCATTCTACCTAATGAGGATGGTAATCTGCCAAAAATAAATAATACATTTAAACTTGTCCTGATGTACGACATTACTTACAGACAAAGCTGACATGAAGTGTGTATGGTTAAGATAAGGTTAATGAACTCCATAAACTTTCCATTGGGAAATAAATCTGAGACTATCTTGAAACTCACTTGCCTACCTCTTCTTATCTATATATAGAATCTCTTATCCTATAGGTGGGGCCATCTTCTGACCGTCTCGTCAGACCAAGCTGTAAAATTTTATCTTTGCACTTGACATACTATAAATCTTCGGCTATTGGGGGATACTGACCGGTTTCCTATACTTTTGATTATGAGGTGTCACAATACTTAGGTGTGGGGGAAGGGTTCATGAGTTGACAAATGATCATTGCCTAAAGAAGTAAATCTTTGTAAAAATTTTGTATTATTTTCATGATACAGGTTATTACATCAGCAATCATTTTATCTTGAAGTGCTAAACTCATGTGTGCTATAAATTGTTGTATATGTCCTTAACATACCACTCTGTTGGTTTATTTTTTTACAAGCTGTTCATTGTAGGTTTGAAATTACATTTTTTTTACAGGCCGTTCATTGTAGGTTTGACATTCCATGTTCTATGCAAGTGGATTGAGTGAGCATGGTGGCAAAATCAACAACAATGGAACACTCTTAGCCTGCCTCAAATCCTATTCACTATGTTCGTGGCCTCTGAGGAATCAATTGCCTCAGCCACAAAGATCCCAAGAGTTAGAGGCTGTTGATTTAAAAACCACCAGATGCCAAGAGCAAGCTATAGCAGGGTTTTCAAAACTGAGTTTTAGAACATCTCTGGAGCTAAGGGATACTCCAAGGAGTGGATAAAATAGGATCTAATCAACCCTCTCATAATCATCACCATATTGGTTACATGTGAAGGTAGATATTCCGTCTTTAAAGCCTGTCAATTTTGAATATTAGCTCACTTTCAATTCAATAAGCCATTGTAACTTTCCCTTTTACTTCTTAAAGAGTCTAGAGAATATGTCTTCCCATGTGAGGAAGGATGTAACCAATCCCCATAAAAACCTATTTCACCATAGCCTTATCAAACTACTTGTCTTAGCCGAGTTGGAAAAACAGAAGAAAACGTGGGATGAGTTCATTTACCAATTTGCAAACCCTCATCTTACAATCAAGACTAGAAAGAAGGCTCTTGATCTAGGGACTGTTACTCCACCCAAACCCTCATGCTCAAGCTATTCCTTTATCAGAGAAACTTGTTGATATCCTTGCAGCCTCATCGGGAAAAAAGACCAAGAAGCCTATTGCTAATTCATGGCACGAGGACGTGCCATATCTTCAATCTGGGGGGGGTTTTCCTGAGCAAAAAAATTATAAGCATTGCCCATTTGTATAGCAAACACATGAGAAGAGGAAGTAGGATTTCTATCAAAATTCTATCATATTGTCTTTTTACAAAGTCTTGGGATATTATATCAGTAGTTGTTTGCATTGGTATGCTAAATTATATACTGCTGACATCATTGTGTGTTTTATAAGCTCCTGTGCATTTTTATGTTTATTCTATAGAAGACTGCTTATACTTAACTACTCTTTGTGAAAAATAAAGAGAAATTACAACTGCTAAATACTTACTGTCATCTGTATTCCAAGCTTATGAAAAGAGGATCAGTTGTTTGAATTGTTACATATTAATGACAGGCAATAAAAATTCTCCTGGTCACCATGCCTACCAGTACAAACCAAGACTTTTGTTAGTATCTGTCAATTCTGTCAGTCACGAGTGATCAAATTTACTCTTTCATGTGATTGATAGGGTTATTAGGTCAAATTGTTATATTTTCAAAATAAACTTATCAAATAAAATTTGACATATCTTGGTTGTAAAATCGTCATTGGTGTGTCTAGGTGTCATTAATACTCCCTCCACTCATCCAAGGTCATAAATTCTCATCATGGTCATGTCATCCTTCCTTGTCATAAATTTTCAAATGATTGTCTTGGTCAAAGTTCTACTTAAAAAATGGTTTTTGAATTAAGGAAGATTAATTTGACAAAAGTGAAAGAGGCTTTTGTCAATAATAGACCAAGAAACAAAAACCTACTTCAATTTATTCATATGTGTTATTGTTTGAGAGAAATCCTCCAAATACAGTCACTATAGGAGGGTTTCTGCACATTTGGACAACTTGACTCGGAGTCAGTTTTTTAGAGGTTTAGGAAAGGCATTTGCAGTTGTTTATGGTTCCATTGTGTATCAGACATCATAAAATTTCCACCCATACCACTTTCATCCCAACATTCCTCTAGTAAGGCCTTCAAATTTCCTATCAAAAACCATGTTGCGCTTCTGCAAGTTTTGAGTAACCAACTTCAAGCTGGAATTATGAACAAATGGGAAAGTAATTTTGAAACCTGGAGGAGGTTTCTGTTCACAACATACCAAAATACAATAAACTCTCTCATTTTTTGAATATACTTTATGGTTTGGGATATATTCTATCATCTTAGAGGCCTATGCTTTAAGAAAATAAAACACTCTATTTTTTTCTTGTTATAGTCATATTTTATTTTTGTGTTTTCCTAATAACAGGGAATGAATTTTTGAAACGAAGATTTTTTTTATCAAGGACATATTAAAAAAAAATAAGCTCTCTTAGTTTCTAAATATACATTATGGTTTTGGATATATTCAATTCTCTTAGAGGCCTAGTTTTTCAGGAAATAAAACACTCTGTTTTTCCTGTTTTAGTCATGTTTTTTTGGCGTGTTTTCCTAACAACTGAAAGTGAATTTTTGAAAACCAAGAGAGGTTTTTGTCAAGGACATATTCAAAAACAAAAACCTCTCTCAGTTTTTACACAGGTATTACTATATTGTAGTTATAGGTATCACTTGGATACCTATTTTTCACAAGTTCGCTAGGCCAGAATTGTTGCGCTTATGGGAAGTCACTTTTGGAACTAATTTTGCAAAGGTAAAATTGTAGTTTTGCATGGTTTAAAGGATCAAGGGTATAATATACATATCAAGTCTTCCTTACATGTCATCAAAAACCTCCAAAAACTCCAAACCCTCCAGTTCAAACTTAGAGAGCATGAAACATTGAGTTGTCATTTACGCCATGATAATGTTGTCCTACAACCCAAGATGAATTCTATACAACATTAGGTTGATGATATTAACTTCCACCAATAATAGTCTTTGTATGCAATTGAAACACCATGGAAATCCCAAGTCAAAATCCCCCGAGCAAGAGGGAGAAACTTCTAAAGTTAATCCACCCCCTCCTTCGCAAGTTTAGTCATAAAGGGCAATTTCTTTTTGTTTGCAGTGGGACATGCAAAATCTTAGGTGTGGGGGTAATGTTGGGCCCGATATATGATCATTTTCATGATGGTTACTATACACGTTTTCATATGTATATGTGTGTTTTTCATCTTTTGAAGGATCTTTTTGAAGAATTTGATGATAAAATGGTATGATCGACATAAGGTACGTGTAATTCATGTTTAATGATTAAATCAAGTTTAATTCATCATGTTCTATGATTTTCAAGAGTTAATTCATGTTTTTCTGTTGTTACAGGGCAAAACGCACCATGTTTCCAGTTCCGACACTCGATCCAGCACTTGTTCCAGCACTCGTTCTGGTACTCGATTCAGCACTCATTCCAACACTTAGTATTACACAAAAACGCAAGGTGAGTTGACATTTATGGCATTGGCGGCCAATGATGGACAAATCGGGCACATGGGTTTTCTTCATGATCGCCCCCTCCAGCTACTAAGCTCCAGACAACTCAGTTTCAGTTGTCCAAAGAAGACAATTATTGGCTTACTTTGTTTTGTCAGTGAGGGCATCATTTATTGTATTTTGCTTAAATTAGAAGTGGTTCGACCCTCCTATGGTCGACCACTTGGGGTGTAATCTTATAAACACTGACAGGATGGTCATCAGATTTTTAACCAAGTAGAAGAGCCATTAGATTAGAGACAAATTCGTTTTTCTTTGTTTTGGTATTTTACATTGCCAGAATTGTGTCAGAACTGCGTTTTTAAGCTTTCATGGTGAATCTGCCTTGTTAAGTTTGTGGTGTGCTTGTAGGAGGTAGCCACGACTTGTTGGGGGGCCCACCACTAGTCTGGTGATTGTTCTTATGTTTATTTATGCATTTCTTAATTCAAATTGCTCTTTCTTATTTCCTGTATATGCATGTTTTTATCTATTTAATTAGTTTGTTGTAGCTTACTGTTTTACTTCTCTTTTGCAGGTTAGATGATGATATTTGTTAGTATGTGTTGATTTTATAGACTAGGAAAACACTTGCAAGTCTCTCTCTCTTTATACTAACCCCGTGTGCAACGTAGATGTTAAATGATGCTTTCTTTTATAGTTTTATAGTCAAGTTTAGAACAGATTTTTAATTAGAATAGAACATAGTTTTAATTTGGGTTTTCTCCTGACAAGGATTGATGGAGGGGTAGATTTACTTCCAGTTTGTATAGTTTTCTTATCTTAGTTTTACATTGATTTCATTTACTTAGTTATTGGTTAATGTAATTGGAAAATTATTTCTTAATATCATAGTTTAATTTATGTTTTTAATTCAGTTTCTTATCATAGTTTGAATGGTTAAAATATACATAGTATAGTTTTATTTCACACAATTTCCTTTCTTAGAATTAAAGTGCAATTGAGATTCTTAGTTAATGAATGAATCTAGTTTTCTTACATAGTGTAGAATTGGAATAATAACCTTGTTATGTTGTTGATGGTTCATACATGAATATCTAGGGTATTTAACATTATCTTTGTCATGGCTAAATTCTCCTTAGATTGTTTAATCCATACCTTTGATTTTTCCATTGAGATTAGTGTTGAGTTTATACCGTTGGAATTGTCCTTTGTTGTCAAGTGTCATCAAGATATCATTTGTCACCACCGAAGGAATTCACACAACCACCATCATTACATTTGAGTGTTTCATAGATTAAAGATAGTTTCTTGTGTGCGTAGATTAGTAGAGATAGCTTCTTGGTTTCATAAGTTTAGAAAATAGTTTTATTGTTGCTATGGGTTAGATAGACTTTGCTTTGATAGATAGTAGTTTGCTTATCATGGATTAAGAATTAGTTGGTAGTCTTTCTTTCTTTCAATAGAATAGATTTCCTTTCATGCATTGCATTGAGCATTTAGATTTCCTTTCATGCAAGAGAAATAGTTTGTCATTAGGAATTTAGTCCACTTGTCTCTTAGGCTAGATAGTTGTTCAATGAGAAGTTTTACTTGCAGTAGTTAGTTTGCTTTGCTTACTTGTCTTTTTCTTTAGTAGGTTAGTTAGGTGTCTTTTCTTACTTTTCTATTTGTTTTAATAGGTTAGATAGGTGATTTTGATTACTTGCTTATTTATTTGCTTTCATAGGGTAGTTTATCATTGAATGTAGGTTGGAAAGTTAAAGAAGTTTATTTTTGTCATTTGCTTATTATGCTGAGTAGTTTGCTTTTTCTTATTGTTAAACTAGTTTGATTTACACAGAGCTTTCATTTTCTTTCTTAGGAACTATCCATCAACCCTTGGCCCAAAAGTACTCAAGTTACCTAGTTTCATTTGGCTTAGTAGGGTTTTCTCATTGGATAGCTTTGCTTGAGTAGATTAACCTTACATAGCTGCCTTCCTTAGTTATACTATACTCCTACCAGCCTTCTACCTTTGGTATATATTTTGATACAACTCTAAGTTTGCTTACCCCAGGTTGACAATTTAATTGAGGGTAGTTTACTGTGTTTTTAGTACATATATAACACCCATTAGTCCTCCTCTCTATTTAATTCTTTGAAAATGTTCTTGTAGTGAATGTATTGGAATTATCTTAAGATATTTTTCAATTTATTTCCAAGGAGAACTGAATCCACTTGGGCATCTTTCACCAAATCTAACATCCAGTCAATACATAGTTTAGAATCCCCAAAGAACTAAATTTATGATACCTCCTTATTGACCACTAATATTAAAAAATCTAATAAGGAAGAAATTCCAGTCCTATTTTTCGAGCGTAATACTATATTGTATTTTTCGACAAAGAAATATGCTTGAGAATCATGAAAAATAATTCCAAAAGCACAAGACATAGTTGGACCTTGACAAGCCTCATTAAAGGAACCCCATGGATTGCATTTGTTTATTTCCACATTCTCCAGCTTCGTAAGGACCTTTATCATTGGAATAATATTGTAGTATTGGAGCAGGGCTAGAGCCTATTAGGTTACTTTGATTGATGGATGTGACCTATTTTGGAGAAGTCCCACATTTTGGGCCAACCATAGTCCCCATGAAACAAGAGTAGGTAGGACCTTCCATGAAAAAAACCTTTGATCTATAAAAAATACTTTAAATCAATCTTGGATATTACTTTTTGACCACAAATTAGAGAGTCCTAACTAAGGACTAACCTCTTTCCATACATGTTGGGAATAAAAACAATCTAAAAATAGATGATTATTAGTCTCCTAAGAAACCTTGCACAAATAACAAATCCTCGGCCCCTATTGTCTACCTTTTTCAAGATGATCCCAGGTAAGGACCCTACCTTTGAGAAATAACCAAAATAAAATAACTCTTTTCAGAGGCCCCTTTATCTTCTATAATTTATTATACCACCAGTGGAGGTTTCCATCACCCTGATCTAGCATAGGTGAGATTTAGTGCAAGGATAAGACCCCTTCCCTAAAGACACTCTTGATTAGGACTAACTAGAGTATTTGGGAGGGTGAAGGATCTAATCAATCAGGATAAATTACAGGTTTGAAATAACTATAGATAGAAGTAAAGAGGAAAATACCAACCACCTGGAAAGCAAGAAGAAAGAGAGGGAAGTGATTCAGTCAAGCTAGTTCCTTCCTTCCTTCAATGCAACGAGGAGTACTCATTCCAAACACTTAATGACCACTTGGATAGGAAGGATTTCACTGTCCACTCGATGAAGGAAATACCACACTCTTTGAAAGTATTATTTCCTAATATCTCCACTCATTCCTCCATGTTTTTCTCTTTCCCATATCGTGTTCACATGCTATCTTCCCTGTCCCCCTTGAGATAACCCAATTTTTTTATGTAGCAACCACTATATTGATTAGCGATCCAATATAGATCATCATCCGAATGTGAAATATCTATATTCTCTTTATGAAGTTCTAACATAAAGCCAACCCATTCACATGACCAATTTTCTTCCAAATCCAATTCCTCTGCTGAGTGCCAACCATGCTTCCAACTAAAAGTCGACTCCTCATTCACTATACAATCCAGAGTACATAATCCTTTCATTCTTAGGGATTTTTTCAATGCTTCCACTATAAAAATGCCTTCACCACATCCCACTATTGCGTTATATTCTATTCACACTTTAGCACCATTATGAACCTTCCATGCTAGTGAATTACCTATCACAGGAAAAGCAAGAGTCAATTCCCTCCATTGAGTCGAGTTTTTTGGAGCTGCTTTGTTCCTTTTTCAAATCCAATCCACCACTTAGAGATGGGATATATAATTAGCTATTAGAATTTTTCTCCAAAGACTATCTTTAGTCAAGAACACCCAAAGAAATTTTACTTCTAGCGCTTGACCAAAAAATACCCCATCCTTTAAACCCCATCCTCCTAGATATTTAATCTTGGATAGGATTCACCAGTTTTCTAGGTGTGACCCTTTGTACTTCAAGCTACCTTTCTAGAGGTAATTGAAACAAACTTTTATGATTCGAGTTAAAATACATTTAGGGATCATGGTCATGAGATTCCAGTACATAGGGATGACCTCCAACACTGTCTTAATGAGCACTAGTCTATCTCCCCTAAATATACATCAATTGCAACAACGATTGACTTTATGCTCCACCTTTGAAACAAGCCAAACCCAATCCACTTTACCATACTTGTTTGGCTTGATGGTAAATATGAGATATTTTATACCTTCCTCTATCTCCTTAATAGAAAATGGAAACATATTTGTGAAAAGGACCCTGAATTATTCCTTTCAAAAAGGTAAATAGATAGTTGATTTGTTCCCATTAATAATCATAATCATCACTACACTGAAAAGGGACAATATTTTTTTTAGAGGTTATAATTTGTAGCATCACAGTGAGAAAAAATCAAAAAATCATCAATAAATAAAATATTGGTGAGTCTAACAAAGATTCCAAAACTAGAACCCTGGAATGACATAGTTCTTCTATCCCGATTTAGGCCTTACACCACCAACAAGAATAAATAAGGAGACAAGGGAAATCCTTGTCTAAGCCCCAAATTAGCCTTGTAAAAACAGGAAGCTACACCATTGATCAAAATAGTGAAAGAGACTAAATTTATACAAGACAAAAACCACTTGGCTACTTGCATCTCAAATCCAATATGAAAAAGAAAGAGTATGATATACAACCATCATAATATTCCATAGGATTATTATAGATCGATTTTTACAACCAAAATCTATTTCCTTTGAGTTTTAATGGAATGGATAACCTCTTGTGTTGATCCTATAACTTCATGGATTAGTCTTCCTTTGAGGAACTTGAACTATTCCTGTGAAATTAAATTGGATAATAAAGGTTTAAGCCTCACTGATATGATCTTAGCTAAGATTTATACATATAATTACAACGTTCTATAGATATAAATTCATCAAATGAACCCGGATAATATGTATTTAGTGTCAATTCTATAAGCATGGAATTAATACAATGTTTAAACTTCACCTCAACCCTAATTTTTTCCATTACACCTATAAGATCCCCCCCACACAGTCGAAGAATTCCATGCAAAATTTAATCTTCCAACCATTCATACTTGGAATCTTATCCTTCTTAAATGATTCCAAAATCCCACTTATTTTTCTTTTATGAACTCTATGAAGAGTTGTTTGTTAGTGTCCTGGTCTACCATCCTCGGAAATAAGGAAATAAGCTTCAACATATCCCATACTTTTTCTTATTTTTCTTCATTAAACATATAATTAAAATGAGCCACCCAAAAAAATTTTAAATCATCAAAAACCCTTGTATTAATCCCAGAGGAATCTTCTAATTCCCAAATGGAGTTAAATTTTTCTTGGTGATTTGCAATTTTTGAAAAAAAAAACGAATTTTGATCTCCTTCCTCTATCCATAATTCTTGGCTCCTTAGTTTGAATTTGTTTTTTTCCTCCAACAATATTGCATACCATTTTTATTCTATATCTTGGCACTATTCCTCCTCTTCTGAACAAACTAAACCTCCTACTTTCTCTAGAGCATATAACTCTTCCAATTATTATTTTGCCAATTTTAGCGCTCTATCATTTTCCTGGCGACAAGTTATGGCATAGGCCATGAATTCCCTATTTATATTCTGAATATTTTGAAAAAAATACTCACCATATGACATACACTTATTCACATTGTAAGGGAGCCAAGTATAAAGAACCAACTTCTTGAACTCCTCGATATTAGTCCAACTAGAATTATGTTTAAAGGGAGAACCTAGTTTCTTCTCTAATCAACCTAGCTCCAAGAGAATAGGCCAATGATCATAACAATGGATTGACCCCACCCAAGAATGGTATTCATCAATCTCTTAAAGTAGACTATCATGGAATAAAAATATATCAAGCCTTTTATGAATACCTCCATACTTTCTTCTGTTATTAAAACACATCAACTTCTTCACATATGGTTCCACATCCACCAATATACCGATTTCCATCTTCTCAAAAAATAGCTTGAAAATATTTCCTCGCAACCCATTTTTTCCTAGACTTCATCCTTGTTAATTGTGAAATTTAAGTCGCCCCTAATAACTATATTGTCATCAATGAATGTAAACATTGAGAAATTTCAAAAAAAAAATTAACATGTTGCAGAATATCTGTGTGCACTGTCAAAATTCAAAAGAAAAAGAATAAGTGATCCTGACTTTCGGATACATACCTATTATAAGACAACCAGAATCAATTCCTATAAAACTCTACCTAGGGAAGAGCCTTTCAATATTTAACACAAAGGAATCAGAACATCCCATAGATTCTAGAATAAAAATAACGTATGGTTTGAATGACTCACACAAACTATGAAGGGATAGTTTTTTGGCTTTCCCTCATAAGCCATGAATATTTCTGGATATAAATATCATGGGATAACCTTTCTTGAGGTCATCCCTACTCTAAGGACCTTGGTAATAATTTTTTTCTTCCCCTTAAACACTTCTCTTGATGCATGCTCTTTTGCAAGTTTAATGGTTGACGACCAACTTTCAAATGAAACAACCCTTTGTAACCATCCAAACATAAAAATCCAGAAATAAAACAACCTTGACTATGAGGAAACAAAATTTATGACTCATGTCCATAAGAAAAGGATTGAGAGACTAAAAAAATGACATTAGGGAAGGAGGGGGATTCCTTGGCAAGACAAATATAATCTAATAGATGATCAACAATACCCATGATCACATTCTTGTTGGGTATGTGTTATATTCTTTGCACAACTAGATTTAGTGTTTTCTACATTGCTCTGGGTGCACAGGGGGGTTTGAGGGGGCCAATATCCCCCGTACATGGGGGTTCGGGGGAAACGGCCTCGAGAAATATTTTTTTCCTCGTGAAACATGTCACATTTTTTCCCTGGTTTTCGTGTCATGTTGATTTTTGTGTCCATTGTTGGGAGGTTTTTCGGCACATGGTTTTTGACGATGGTTTTCTATTTATGGTTAAGGAATTAGGGTTGTTGACTAATCCATATCATTGGGTTATGGTTTTGAATGCCACTTTCTCCTATATGTATATTGTATTGTAAACAATGTATCACTATGAATGCATATAGAATATGTTGGTTTTCCTAGTTTGGGTTTCCAAGGGAAAAATCTCTGTACAATGTGTGTATTTCCCATTGTATCTTTTCTTTTCTTTTATTAAAAATATGTTTGCAGAAAAATACTCTACAAGGTCAAAATCTACATTTGGTATTAGAGATTTTTTGGCTTCAAGGGGACGCCTTTGTGGTGAAGGGTTTTTCTCAGAACTGTGATAAGCCTTGTTATAGTGGGAGTTCTGTAGTATTGATTTTTTTAGGTGAAAAGAAATGGAAAGAAATTCAAAAAAGGAGATCGAGAAGTTTAATGGGAAATTTTTTGAGTTGTAGAATCTCAATATGGAAGGTCTTTTGTTGGATAGAGATCAGTGGATCACGGTGAATCCAGGTACTGCACCTACATGAACTTCAATAGATGACTGGAAAAATTTGTATCAGAAGGTGAAGAGCATAATCTAATTGTGTCTCTTAGATTTAGTATTACTAAATGTGTCATAGGAAGCTATAGCCAAATATTTATGGAATAAGCTGGGGAAGTTGTATCAGTATAAGTCCCTAGTAAATAAATTATTCCTGAGAAAGAAGTTGTATAACCTGAGGATGAGAGATGGAGACTCGATGGAAGAGCATTTGAACGCCTTCAATACTATGGTAAATAAGTTAGTATCTATTGAGATTAAAATTTCAGATGAATATAAATGTACCGATTTATTAATATGTTTACCATACTCATGGGATTGTCTAGTTGGGGCCATAGATAGTAATACAACTACCTCTAAGTTTGATGAGGTGGTATCATCCTTGTTTTCGGAGGAGATGAGACGAAAAAACATGGAAGTACAGAGCAAAGATGCATTATTTGCAAGAGGATGCTCCCATGAAAGAAATATATCTAACTCCTCAAATGTGATATCTAAGTCTAAGGGAAGATCTAAGTCTCCTGGCAAGTTTGTAAATTTATGTTGGATATGTGGAAAAGAAGGGAACTAAAAGTAGTGTATATCCTAAGTTGAGAAAACGAAGGGATCTGAAGAATCTCTTTCTACATAAGAAAATACCTCCAAGGAAGAAGGATGGGATGTGTACTTGGATTATTCAAGCACACATGAATATCATGAGGCATGGTCGGTTGACTCAGGTGCCTCATTTCATATGACTACCCACAAGGAGTGGTTCTATGAATATGAAAGGTATGATGGAGGTAATGTTTTCCTAGGTGATGGAAAGAAAACCAGAATCATAGGTCGAGGAAAAGTCAAGTTGAGGCTCATGGATTGAAGGATTAGAACACTACCTAGTGTTCTACACATCCAGGATTGGCAAGAAATGTTATTTCCGTAAGCAAAATGGACGATGCAGGGGTTAAAAAAATATTTGAAAAGGAAACCTGGAAGATGATTCAAGGAGAAATGGTGTTGATGAAGGGAGCTTGGTTTGGAACTTTGTATAATATTCAATGAAGAACTATTAGTGATGGTTGTAATAGTTCCATTGTTCTTGATATTGGAGTTGAAGAAGAAATAAATCCTACAGTCTCTCGAGAGAATGTTATGTTGTGGCATCAAAGACTGGGGCATAATAGAGAGAAGGGTCTTCAATACTACACGGTAAAGGTATGGTTGAAGGTATGTCTAACTTCTCTCTGGATTTTGATTTCTATGAACATTGTCTATATGGGAATCAAAATCGGGTAAGATTCCCCTCTGGTGCAACGAGGCCAAAAGGAATTTTATAGCTAGTTCACAGTGATGTGTTTGGACTTGTGTCGGTTCCATCATTGGGAAAATTTGTGTACTATGTCTCATTTATAGATGAATTCTTGAGGAATACTTGGATATATTTCCTTAGGAATAAATATGAAGTCTTTGACAGGTTTAAAGAATTTAAGTCTCTTGTTGAGAATCAAACAAAGAAAAGAATTAAGGTGTTGAGGACAGATAATGGCAGAGATTTCTGCGGGAATGAAGTTGAAGAATTATGTAAGAAGTGTGGTATATCAATGAAGAAGACTACTCCATATACACCTCAATAGAATGGAGTTGCAGAAAGTACTAACAAGATGTTGATGGAAAGATCAAGGTGCATGCTCAGTGGTGTCGAGTTAGGGAAACAATTCTGGGCAGAGGCAGTGGATACTGCATGTTACCTCGTCAAAAAATCACCCTCGTCAACACTAGATGACAAGACTCCAAAGAGGTATGGATTGGTAAGAAATAATCTCTCACACATCTCAAGGTATTTGGATGTGAGGCCTATGTTCATGTTCCAAAGGAAAACAAGAGTAAGCTAGATAAGAAGGATGAAAAGTGTATCTTTATTGGGTATAAATATGGTCTCAAAGGTTATAAGTTTTGGAACCCAGAAACTAAGAAGGTTGTGTATAACTGAGATGTGGTATTTAGATAAATGAAGGATGTTGTTCAACATGAAGTACTACCATGTAAAGAAGAACCAGAGAAAATAGAGTTTGATTTAAAGGATGATGAATCCGAATCTACAAAAGAACATGAATCAAAAGAAGAACACCCACATACTCCAGTATTGAGGAGATCGGTTTGAGAAAGAAGGATACCAGAAAGGTATACTTCATCTGATTTCCGTTAAAAAATTTCTTTGTCTATTACTGATGATGATCCTAGAACTATTAGGAAAGCAGTGGATTCAAAGGATGAAAAGCTCTGGAAAAAATCCATGGATGAAGAAATGGAAGCCTTGGATAAGAATGAGGCTTGGGATCTAGTGGAGTTGTTGAATAGAATAAATCCCATTGGCAACAAATAGGTATTTAAAAGGAAGCTAAATGAATAAATCAAAGTGGAGAAATGAAAAGCTCGGTTAGTAGCAAAGGGTTATTCCCAAGTTGAGGGAATTGATTTTGGTGAGATTTTTTCTCATGTTTCCAAGTTAACTTCTATAATATTTGTGTTATCTGTTGTTGTTGCATTTATTTTGAAGTAGAACATATAGATGTGAAGAAAACACTCCTACATGGGGATCTAGAAGAAGAAATCTATATGAAGCAGCCACAATTATTTTCTATGAAGGGAAATAAGGATCTGGTATGCAAGTTGAAGAAGTCCTTGTATGGTTTAAAACAATCACCAAGGATGTGGTATCAAAAATTTGATACTTGTATGCTGGGAATTGGCCTTAAAAGAAGCAAAGAAGTTCAATGTGTGTATTTTAAATTAATTGGCGTTCATTTGATTTATTTGGTCTTGTATGTGGATGACATGTTGTTGATAGGAAACAAAAAGGAGATTATCCAGGATGTGAAAACTCAATTGTCCTCTAAATTTGAGATGAAGGATCTCGATGCTTCAAATTTCATTTTGGGAATGGAAATTAAAATAAATCGGAAAAAGAGGAAACTCTGGTTAAATCAGAGAAAATATGTCGAGACAATATTGTAGAGGTTTAATATGCAGGAATGTAAACTGGTCAAGGTCTTTATTCCTGTTGGTGTATATTTATATGCGGATCAATGTCCCAAGACACATGAAGAGGAGGATGACATGTATCGTGTTCCCTATGCGAGTGCATTTGGGAGTTTTCTGTATGCAATGGTCTATGCTAGACTGAACATTACACATGTAGTGGGAGTTTTGAGAATGTATATGTCAAAACTAGGGAAGGAACATTGGACAATAGTAAAAAGGGTTTCCAGGTATTTCTGTGGAACTGCTAGCTATGGATTGTGCTAACAAGGAAGACTAGGATTGGACAGAGTGTTGGACATACATGGATTTGTGGATGCATATTGGGATGGAGATATGGATCATAGGAGATCTACAAGCAGGTATGTGTTTAACCTATTTGGAGGAGCAATTAGTTGGATGAGAAAAACATAGGTTGTAGTGGCACTTTCAACTACAAAAGTTGAATACATGGAAGCCACTCATGAAAGTAAGGAAGCAGTATGGTTACAAAGATTGTGTTCAGGTATTGCGTTGGTACAACAAGATGTAAGGATAGATTGTGACAGTCAGAGTGCAATTTTTTTGGCGAAGAACCCGACTTATCATTCAAAGACAAAGCATGTTTATATTCAATATTACTTTGTGAGAGACATGGTTGAAGAAAAGAAGTGTTGTTGATGAAGGTGGACACTTTAAAGAATGTTGCAGATTCATTAACAAAATTTGTGAGCACTAAGAAGTTCTCTTGGTGTAGAGGATCCATGAGCATTATTTCCCTAGATTGTTGACTATGTAACCCTGTAACCCCCTGTATGAAAAGAAAAAAACAAGTGGAAGAATGGTGGGTATGTGTTATATTATTTGCACGACTAAATTTAGTGTCT
>ML831188.1:33693-45237 GCA_009831015.1 Picea engelmannii
TGCTTTATTTTTAGGATAGCATTCGAATAAAGACTAGACGCTTGCCTGCACATACTGTGTATCAGCTCGAAGTATACCAACCCTGGTTTGACAATTTAGTGATTCAGGACACTTAAAAGCTACAATTTAGCAGCCTGACAACACTCAAAGCAGATCAATGATCAAGGATGATTGTGGAACCATAACTTGCGAGTGATTTAAATCGTCACCAAAACTCCGCAATTTGAAGTTGTGCACCGCTGGTGAGTCAACCACAATTATTGATCTTCGAGGCTATAAGATCTGACGATCTAGACCGATTGTTGTATTAGAACTAGCGAGTTGATTAATTCTCCTTTCGCTCCCCTCAATTCATCCTTGTCATTGATCTGGCTTGCAGATCTGACGGTCACGATCCCCCAATGATCCTTAAGGCCACGGTCACTCATATGACTGACATTCATAAAATGATATTATCAACATGGTCTATTTCTTGATCGGACAAATGTTGAGGCTTCTCACCCTGAGCTTATGCTTTTCCTTTCAAGATTTGATCTATGTGTACTATTCTCTCCTCCTTTGAGCTTATTCTTTTTATGTTTTCCATCGTCATTGTTGTTCTTTCCATCAGTTACAAGCACACTCTTCTTGTAAAATATGCCAACAATCTCCCCCTTTGGCATTGATAGCAACCTTGAAAGGCTACACTATTCTTCTTGGACCTGTAATTGTAGCATCCAGACCAGACCTTTTCTCCCCCTTTCACATCAATGTCAAAGAAAACATGCTCCCCCTAAGCTGTTGCAATACTTTTCAGAGGTTCCAGATATTCAACCAACACATACTCCCCCTTACAGGATGGACTATCTTATGTGAGAGAAGGGATGATACCCAGCTTATGATGGAGATATTCAAATGGTGTCTTAGCTAGGGGTTTAGTAAAGATGTCTGCAATTTGTTCTGTGGTTGGAATGTAATGAACCTGAACAATCTTATTGGTGACATTCTCTTTCATAAAATGGTATTTTATGAGGATGTGCTTGGTCTTAGACTGGAATACAAGATTCTTTGACACACTAATTGCACTAGTATTATCACAATGAATTGGGATCAGTGCAGTATACTTTACCTCCAAGATTGCAAGTGTCTGAATCATCCACAGTACTTGGGTACAACAAGTGGAATTTGCTATGTATTCAACTTCAATAGTCAATAAGGAAATGGAACCTTGCTTCTTGCTCAACCATGCTACAAGAGAATCTCCTAAGAAGAATGCACCTCCACTCGTGCTTTTCGTTTCATCAATGCAGTTATCCAAATCAACATATGAATAGAATGATAATTGAAAATTTTGATTCCTAGGATACCATAGGCCATAGTTCATTTTCAAATATCTGAATATTCTTTTGACAGCTAGTAAATGACTTTGTTTAGGTGCAGACTGATACCTTCCTACCATTCCAACAACATGCATTATGTCTCGACGAGATGTTGTGATGTACAACATGATGCCTATCATAGACCTATATGAACTTTGATCAACATTAGGTGAGTCATCATCCTTTATTAACTTGCATCCAGACCATAGGTGTGCTCACAGGTTTAGAATATTCCATTTGAAACCTTTTCAATATTTTTTTTAGATATTTTTCCTGAGAAAGAAATATTCCTTCAGACCTTTGAGTAATTTGCAGGCCAAGAAAAGATGACAGTTCCCTTATCATAGACATTTCAAATTTAGACTGCATGGCAGAAGCAAACCATTACACCAATGAAGCATTATTACTTCCGAAGATGATGTCATCTACATAGACAAACACAATGAGAAAATAATTACCCTTTGTTTTGATATACAGATTGTTGTCAATTGTTCCTCTCTTGAACCCTTTGTCATGAAGATACTTATCCAGTCTGTGATACCAAGAATGAGGAGCTTGTTTCAACCCATATAAGGATTTCTTCAGTTTGCATACAAAGTCAGGATTATATGTCAATGAAAATCCTTTAGGTTGTTCCATATATACTTCTTCTTCTAGATATCCATTAAGAAATGTTGTCTTAACATCCATCTGATATACTTTAAATTTCTTATGACATGCATAGGTAAGAAACATTCTGATGGCTTCCAATCTTGCCACTGGTGCAAAGGTTTCATCAAAATCTTTTCCTTCAATCTGTGCATAGCCCTTACGGACCAATCTTGCTTTGTTCCTGACAACTTGTCTCTGCTCATTCAGTTCATTCTTAAAGATCCATTTGGAACCTATGACATTTTTACCTTTAGGTCTAGGAACCATCTCCCAAGTATTGTTTTTCGCAATCTGGTCAAGTTCATCATTCATGGATTTAACCCAATGGTCATCTTTTCTGGCTGCATTAAAGTCTTTAGGTTCAAGAAAAGACAAAAGGGAAATACGAGATTGTTCTGAGACATTATTCAACTGATTTATTGTCCGAACTCCTTGGTTTAGATGACCAACTATCTGATGTTCAGGATGATTCTTCCAAATAACTCTGGAGGGTGTCTTTGTCTTGATCTCATGGTTTGAGTCCTGCAGATTATTTGTATCTAACTCAGAGTCTTCTCCTTCTGATTCTTGGACCTGCTCATATTCATCTTCAGCTGTGTCCTCTATAGAGAAATCAATATTTCTGACCTCTCTTACCGAGACTCCTTCATCAACCTTTAAATCAATGGAATCAACTAATTTATGCAATATTTTATTAAAGAATCTATACCCTTTACTATTGGTATCATATCCTAAAAAGATGCCTTCATCAGCCTTGTCATCATACTTGCCAAGGTTTTCATTATTATTCTTTATGTAGAACTTACTCCCAAAGACTTTGAAGTGTTTGATTGAAGTAGGTATTCCATACCACAGTTCATAAGGTGTCTTGTCAGTGTGTGGTCTAAGGTGGGATTTGTTAAGAATATGGACTGTTGTGTGTATTTCTTCTACCCAGTAGGTTTGACTGATGTTCTTCTCATTCATCATTGAGCTGGCCATTTGCTGAACTGTTTTGTTTTGCCTCTCAACTACTCCATTTTGTTGTGGAGTTCCTGGGATTGTGTATTCTCTCTTTATCCCATGTTTATCACAAAATTCCTTGAAATCACTTGACATAAATTATCCTCCTCTGTCTGATATTACTTCCTTTAGCTTGTTGCCTGTTTGATTCTTAGTTAAAGCCTTAAATATTTTAAATTTCTTAAATGCTTCATCTTTTTCTTTGAGAAAAATGACGCAAGTGAGTCTGGAGTAATCATCAATGATCATCATGAAGTAGTTTTCCTTCCCTGTGCCTTCCTGTCTTGATGGTCCACATAAGTCCATATAAACTAATTGGAGTGGTTTCTCTGTTGAAGTAGATCTCTTGGATTTAAACTGAGTCATGGTTAGCTTTCCTACTTGGTACGGTTTACACACAGAATCTTGTGGATTTGATATTCATGGAAGATATTTTACTGCCTCAAGATTTTTGAGCTTGATTAAGTGGTCAAAGTTTAGATGTCCAAGTCTCCTATGACATAACCAACTTTCATCATGTTTTCTTAGATGACACTCTTCTCTATCTTATTTCAACACATATACATTATTATCTGTCCTTATGCCTTTAGCCACCACTTGTCCTGAGTTTACAGAATTTATCTTACAATCTTTGGAAGTGAACACCACTTCACATCCTCTGTCACACATTTGAATTACACTGAGCAAATTATGTTTTAGCCCATCTACAAGCAGAACATCCTGGGCTTTTCCTTTACCATTACTCAAACTCACCATCCCTTTACCTTTGATTTTACCGGGTTCATCATTTCCAAAGGTCACATTTCTTATTTTACTTTTACTTATAGACAAAAACTTATCCTTGTCTCCAGTCATGTGCTTGGAACATCCACTGTCTATATACTAGGGGTATTTTTTCTTTTGAGCTGAAAGTACTAACCCACATTTTTCACTATCTTTCTTTTTCCATGTGTTGGCATTTCTAGCTAAGGGTTTTATCCTTGGATCTACTTTGTAATCCTTCAGATGACAATTTGCATCTTTGTGTCCGAAGTTATGATAGTTATAGCATTCGATCTCATTGTTCAATAGGTCAAAGTGACTGGTGCAACTTTGTCTACTCATTGATTGTTTTCTATGTTTCAAAGATTGTTTATTTCTTTATCTCCTCAATTGCATGTCTCTAAACTTAATTTGACATTTTGCAATCTTATGACCAAAATTAGAGTAGTAAAAATAGTAACCATGGAAGAAATTTTGGTACCTGAAGGATGGCCTTCTTCTTGGCATTTGTTGCTCCATCTTCTGATATATTTGTTCTTGATCAGGGTCATCTTGTCTTTATTAGCTTCTGGTGGAAAATTATTCACATGGTTTGATTGTCTACTGACTTGCAACTTGATCATCTTTACTGGCTCTTTTCTTTTTGGTTGTTTGTTTCTTGAACCACTTACATAACCTAAACCAGTCTTCAACAAAGGAGATATTTGTTTTTTCAGAATGTCGTTTAGTTCTGTTGAGGCTTTAATGCTTGGAAGATTTTGGAGATACAAGGCTTTAAACTTCTCCATCTCTTTTCTGGTTTTTACTACCTCTACTTCCAAGGTTTCACGTCTTTCTTCTCTGATAATTGTTGTTTCAAAATGTTATCTATTCTCTTTGCCTCTTCTAATTCCACTTTTAGCAGGGCAAGGTCTTCATCAGGTTTTTTACTATCTTTCTTGAACTATATCAACAATTGTTTTTTCTTTCTCTTCTTAAGTCTGAGTCTGTCAATATATTCCAAAGCACTGATCAACTCTCCTTCCAATTCAACCACAACTTATTCATTATTAACATCACTTCCTATGATTTTATTAGAATAATCCTCTTTGGATATAATCATAAAGTCATTAACCTTATCTTCACAAGCAGAATCACTATCTGTGTCTCCTGAAGAGTCATCATTGTTTACACATAAACTTTATTTTTACCAAATCTCTTGAATTTGTACTTCTCTTCACCTCCAGAGTTCTGGTCCTTATTCTTGTGTGGACACTTAGAAGCAAAGTGACCTATATTTTCACAATTAAAACATTTGAAGGGAAACTTGCCTTGGTACTTGCCTAATTCTCTCTTCAGTTTTCTCACAAATTTTGTTTCAATTTCATCAGGTTCAGAATCCTCATTCTCATATGCTTTAAATGATGCTTCTCTAGAGATGGGTTTATCTTTACCTATCCTCATTTCATATGCAGTCAACGTTCCTAGAAGTTCATCAAAAGGAAAAAAAATTAGATCATTAAGTTCTTTTATAGTAGAGACCTTTGGGTTGAGCCTATCTGGCAGAGATCTCAAAATTTTCTTAACTAAAGAGGCTTCCTCAAATTTTTCCCCAAGTGATTTTATTTCATTTACTAGTTCTTCAACTCTTAGAAATTACTTCCCAACAGTTTCATCCTCTTTCATCTTTATCTGTTCAAACTATAGTCTGTAGGTTTGAAGCTTGGCGTCCTTTACCTTCCCATTACCTTCATAAATGCTAATGAGTTTTTCCCACATTTCTTTGGCAGATTCTAAGTGCATAAATTTTACAAATTCTTCTTCTGCAAGCCCACTCAAAATAACATTCATAGCCTTAGCGTTGAAGCTGACTTCTAGCTTGTCATCCTTAGAAGCTAGTACAATTCGCTTTACATAAACAAATCTCTACCACATCCTAGACACCTGCACCTAAATCCATTATGTATGTTCTCATCCTAACTTTCCAGAAGGAAAAGTTTGTTCCATTGAACAGGGGGTCCTTGTTGGTTTAAGTTCCTTCATGGCTAGTAATGTTTAAGCTCTAGGATCTACCCTTAGATAAAAGGAGCCCGCTTTGATATCAATTGTTATGAAACTGAGAGGGGGGGGGGTGAATCAATTGTTACTGTGCTTAAAAAATTATACCCATTTTAAACTCATTACATAACACTTAATGATGATTATAATAATTCACGGAAGTAAGCAATAGAGTATTCAACATTAGTCACACACATGAAGTATAAAGAGATAGATATTCCTGAGGAAACCCATAAAGGGAGAAACCCTCTTCTTATTAATATGATAAGTAGTCTTTATATTCTTTATATTATCATTCTTATGAGAACCCACTCTTTGTGAGGCTACCACCTCTATTTTACAAGATGCAACTTGTTGAGAGCACCAACTCTCTGGTTTCTCCATAAACCACTAGATGGAATAAAAAAATCCCTGAGCATTCCAACACCAACTGGATGGAAGCACCAACTTCCAGTCACACAGGCACCAACCTGTGTAATAGAGAACAATCATTCTCCCTTGCACCACCCCGCCACCTTGGTTTCTCTGGCTTCCACCAGATGGAAGCTAGAACTCCCTGTGTTCAAGCACCCACTTGAAAATTTGAGGACAACTGTCCTCCCTAGCACCTCCCTACTACCCTTGGATATAAATCTTTGTTACTGAAATTCATTACAGTGATATAGTATTAATCAATGGCTTACCAATATCATCATTATTCTTCTACACTACTCTGATCTACCTACATCAATGTCCTCCTTCTGACATCTTCTTGTGCTTTCTATTCTTCTACTTTGTCTCTTCTTGCGCACCGTAGCTTTTTCTTCCTCTCTCAGATCGTGCTTCATTGATCTATCTCTTTCTGTTCATGTTTTATTCTCCATTATATACAATTCAACTTGTTTTTCACAGAAACAATAACCTCTCTCTATCACAAAATTATCCTTTCATTCATGTTATCATCCACCGTTACACTCCCATATCCAATGCTCAATTTGGACATCTCAGAACACTAAATTCAGGAATATCAGAACACTCATTTCAGGAAACTCAGAACGCTCAAGAGCCATGATTCCAATGCTCAGGAACGAATGATTCAGCTGCTCAGGAATGATGATTCCGTTAGTGTAATTGAATCCTAACTACTCAAGAAATCACAAGATGAAACAATAACCCTTCAATCAGATTCGGTTTGATAAGCATTGTCAGATTATATCTTATTTAAATCACTTATCTCACATGACCAATGGAGGTGACCAGACACTAGGATTAACCAGTTCTTGAGTGCTTATCAATTCAATGGTCATGATTCATTATCCTGAAATGGACAATTGTCGTAACTTCAAAATTTCGCCCTTCAAAACTTTTGGGTTTTAAACCTTTCAAAAATTCTGAATCAGATTTCCTGAAGAGATCAGACGATTTATGTTTATTTCGCAGAAACGAATCAATAGTCAGATTTGATTCTTACAAGGATTAATATGACGACCAAGACTTAATCAACCGTTGATATGGATGGCCACCTTTTACTCCAGGTCTTCGGCTATTATACTTATGCTATCCTTCCACTGTATCTTGATCAATGGTTGAGAGTCCACCCGACTTGAGATTGACGGTTGAGATCTCCTTTGGGTCTTCGAACTTCAGATATTTCAACTTACGCTATCCTTCCACTAGAGTAGATCGACATATGAGAATACATCCAAAGTGATCTTTCAGATCGGATGACTCGTGTCCTTGCTTAAATTGTCTCCTAATGTGGTCTTCCACATATGTCCTTTTATAACATGGTTTGTTGACATGGTCTTCCATATATTTATTGTGTTGATGTGGTCCACCACATGTCCTTTGCCAACGTGGTCTGCCACATTTCCTTATAGACGAGTTTTGCTGATGTAATCTGGTGACGTAGATCTCCCTGATCTAATGGTCATCATATGGTATCCATATCCGATGGTCCTTATTCATTTCCGATTTTTGGCTCTCCAAGCTTCGGGTTTTTCAAATCTCAATTTTTTCGTAGCATAAGCTCCTCGCCTCTTTATATATAAAGTGAATGATGTTCGTCGATCATGTTTTTAGATCGATGGCTCGATCTATCTACGGTGCAACTTTTCTATCTTATCATGTCCTTCCACTTAAATTGATCTGACAAATGACATGTATTCGCATAAGTAATATATCATATATTTTACCTTTCTTATCCTCTCCTTCCACTCGAAATGATATGACGACTGATGGGAATTCGGGTTTGATTCAATGACTGATGAGTATTCACATAATAAAACTCTTGGCCCTTTTATCTTATCCTATCCTTCCACTAAAATGTGATGCAACAGTCGTGAAGACACTCGAAGCAGATCAATGATGAAGGATGATTGTGGAAGCATAACTTGTGAGTGATTTAACTCATCACCAAAACTCCGTAATTTGAATTTGTGCACCATTGGTGAGTTAACCACAATCCTTTATCTTCGAGGCTATAATATCTGATGCTCTAGACCGATTGCAGGATTAGAACTAGAGAGTCGTTTAATTATCCTTTTTCTCCCCGCAATTCATCCCTGTCATTGATCTTGCTTGTAGATCCAATGGTCACAATCCTCCAATGATCCTTAAGCCCACATTCACTCATATGACCAAAATCCATAAAATGAGATGATCAACATGGTTGATTTCTTGATCGGACGGCTGCTGAGGCTTCTCACCATCAACTTACTCTTTTCCTTTCGATCTTTGATCTCTGTGTACTATTTTCTCCTCCTCTGAGCTTATGATTTTCCTATTTTCCATTGTCGTTGTTGTTCTTGCCATCAATGAAAAGCACACTCTTCCTGTAAAATATGCCAACACATCTGTCACTCTAAAAGTTTACCTCTAAAAGGCTTCTGAATAGGCAAGTTGGTTATATCTTAGGCCCTTCTCATACATTTGAGTTTCGACCATGCTTTTGTCACTTGGGTTCTAAGTTATTTAAGCTCAACCACCTTTTCTATTATTCTTAATGAAGTTTCATATCCCTTATTAAAAATTGAAAGAGGGATTAGAAAAGGATGTGCCATGTTTCCACTACTCTCCCTTCTAGTAGTCGAGGGTCTTAAAAGATCACTAAATGCATCTTCTACAAATTGAATCCTAAAAGGTATAGATATGGGCCCATATTGTAATATTATTCATCTTATTCTTGTTGATTATATACTAATATTTTGTGAAGGTTCAAGAAATATGATTGAAAATCTTTGAGATCATGGATCTTTTTTGCAAATCCATGAGAATGCAAATAAACATATTGAAATCCTCAATTATGTTCTAGGGTGTCTCAAACACATAAAATATGCATATTACTCAAGGATTCCCCTCTCAAGTAGGAGAAATTGATACATGGATTAAATATATGAGATTTCACTTAAATCCCAATCAATACGAGAAAATGGAATGCTTATGGCTTTTGTAAAAGTTAGAGAATAAGTTACAGATTTGGTATAACCATTGCTTATCCCAGGGAGGCACATTGGTCTAGGTAAAAGTAGTTATTGAATCCATCCCCATTTACTGGATGTCTCTAATATGTAACATGAAAGGCATCCTTGAGAAAATAATACAAATTTTCTTTTATCTCATTTGGTTTGGGGAAGTAGGAAATAAAAAATTAGTATTGGCTTCCTGGAAAAGTCTTGTTATCCGACCAAAATACCTAGGTGGTTGGGAACTAAAGAATATAATTTTGTTATCAAAGGCCCTTTCTTCCAAGAATGTTTGGAGACTCATATAAGGAGCACGACTATGGGAATAGGTCACAAAATCCCAATAATTTCCATAGGACTCTATAGAGTACTATATCTGGAAGACCCCAAAAAGCTTCAAAATGCATCATTTGTCTTGAAAGACATTCTTTCAACCTTCCACTTGGCTGGTAACTAGTTATTCTAGAAAATTAGAAGTGGAGAAATTTTTTTTATAGGATTAGACCCCTGGATAGGATGCAAGGAAGCTCATAAAATTCCTGGCCGTATGATCCATGAGATCAAAATAAAAGGATACCAAACAATACGACACATTTCCCAAGGTAACCAAGATACAGGGAAACAATAATATCTATCTTGGGGGAGATAAGCCTTAGAGAAGAATATGTAGTCACTTGGGAGGGTTATACTCAAAACCTTTGGTTCTCCTTTGTGAATTTAATAGAGGAATATGATCAACTCTTTTGGTCCTTGAATCCCACAAGAAACTATGAGATGAAAATTAGGTACAAAGCACTAGCTTAGGTAGATAGTGAAGAGCCATATGTCTGGTGGTCGAAAAATATTTGGAAGTTAAAATTTCCAACAAAAGAAAAATCTTCATGTGGATTATCTCAAATAGCAAATCCCTTATCTGGTATAATCTCTAAAAGAGGAGTTTTGAAGGAATTGGAAAATCATACTTGTGTAAGATAGAATCTGGAAAAAATTCCCACTTGATCTTCTCCTGTAGCTACACAAAAGAGGTATGGAGGGAAGTAAAAAAAGTCACAGGGTTGAAAAATTCGTGGTATGGCACTTCAATTAATGAATCTCTAAAAAATGGAGCTAAAACATTGAAACATGAAACTTCAAAGCCATCCCTATCATTATTTCTTGGGGGGTTTGGTTAGCAAGAAAGTCCATGTTGTTTGAAGGTATATATATCATTCCTATGAAATGTGTCATTCGGAGTTTGAACATACTCTTCACTTTCCCTTAGCATTCAAATTCCCACTCCCCTATCCAAAACTGCCATAAAACAATAAACAAGGGCATGCCCTAGGATTGTTTTGATGAATCTTCTCGAGGGAACCTCCCAATATGAGTTGGAGGCATATTACATCTATCAAAGGATCATAACATTTCATTTTCTACTAACATAGGAAATGAAACAAATATGTTTTTGTGAATTATTGGCCCTCAATCCCATTCTATGTTTGGCTAAGGAAATATACATTTTCCACCTTGAAATTTTTGGAGATTCTCTAGTAGTTATAAAATGGATGAATGACACCTTCAATTTGCAAAACTTCACTTTACAACCGTTATTACAAGACATGAATCAAATTATTACAACAATCTTTCACATCACATTTGAACATGTATACACGAGCATGAACAAAGAATTTGATTGATTCTCCAAAGATAGACTCGCATTGGAAAAAAGAACCTATAAAATCACAAAAAATATCAAATATCACTATAGAGAATATATTCATGAACCTTGATTCTAGAATGATGTAAAATTGTTTTGTTTCTCTTTTCCTTATCTCAAAGACATTATAAAATTTGATATGTGCTCTATTACAGATGGACTCAACATGGTTATACTTTTTGTTTTGTAAAATGACCGATTATGGATAAAAATGAGACCTCCTTTCTGATAGACATCTTTTTGTATCTAGTATGAGACTACTAGATAGTCTTGCATAAGTTGGCTAAACATGACATGTGGAATTCTATTGAGTGTTTATTTTCGTTATTTTTTATATATATAATAAAATTACTTCACTTTTTTTTTTTAAAAAGAAAAAAAGAGAGTATCATATATAATTATATTATACTTTCATGATGATATAGACAATATTCATATTTTAATATAATAATAATAATAATCTATTTTTAAGGTCAAGGCCAATCCAAACACCAAATAAAGTCTACAAAGGTATACATACCCTACCCCCCTCTAGATTTGAACTTGTGACCTCTTAGGAGGAAACACATGTTCTTAACCATTAAGCCCACTCAAA
>ML831188.1:60531-70537 GCA_009831015.1 Picea engelmannii
TGCTTCCTTCTAGTTGGTACTAGAGAAACCAGGGAGTTGGTGCTTCCTTCTAGTTGGTGTTAGAGAAACCAGGGGGATGGTGCTTCCTTCTAGTGGGTGCTAGAGAAAATAGAGAGTTGTTGCTCTCAGCAAGTTGCATCTTGCAAAAAAAGAGGTTGTAGCCTCGCAATGAGTTGGTGCTCATATGTATGATAATGTAAAGAATGTAGATAATACTTATCATATAAAGAAAAAAGAGGTTTTTACCCTGTATGGGTTTCCTCGGGAATTATCTGTCTTTGTCTTCTCATATATGTAACTGATGTTGAATGTGCCTTTGTTTATTTCCCATTATTGTGATCACCATTGAGTTCCCTGTAAATATTTTAAAAGAAGCATAATTGTTTAAGCACGGTAGCAACTGATTCACCCCCCCCCCCCTCTCAGTTGTCCAATAGAACCCTCTCTCCTTCTAGTGGCCATGTATTTAACATAGCCTGATAGTTGTCTAGGGTTAGTGTTTTTTACATCCTCAACCTTCACTTAGTAGATAAGGATGTTCTTGAAATCCCACTCATGGCTATCCCTATGTGTGTGAGTAATGGGGGTTGACGTGGCATCCACTCATACCATGGTGGTCAACAAGGTAGCTCAACTTGAAAGATAAATAAATTTCACATACGAGCTCTCATTGAGGTGATTTTTGCAATGTTGGAAATGTATCGGTGTGTATATCAACATCAAAATGGTTTCGTAAGGTTCCATGCCCCAATTTCTGAATGGGGACCTGCCACTAAAATGGGACCTGCAATCCAATTCCTCCAATATTTCCACGCAAAAAGTACTAGGATAGACGAAAAATTATATGATGATCCATTCCAGATCATGTGGGTTGAAGTATTAGAGGGAGCCTTGTTAGAAATAATAAATTCATGTAGACAAATGTATGTGAGAAAAGGATATTTGAGTGACATTTAATGACTAGAACAAGTTTATTGGATGGTCGTGTCAATTATAAACAAGGAAGTTGAACCATTTTATTAACTGAATGGATGTTGAATCAATTGGATCAATCTAACAAATTCTTTGAGGTATCCCATATGACAATAGGATATAGGGTGAGAGACATCGACTGAGATGATTAGATATTAGAAAATATCACTATGAAAGCTGATTAAATTATCAAAATTGAGTTGAAGAGTTGTTGTATTTTCTAGCACACAAGGAATTTCCTTGTAGAATGGATAGATATTAGCTTTGTTACCAAGAGGATTATCCATTGTAAAAAACAAACCCATGGATGTGAAATCCTAAAGCTTGTGGAAATTTACAATTCTAAAACACTCATTGATCAACATTCTCTAAGATTCCATAATATATGGATTTTATTCCCCATGAGTGTTGTCCTTAAAAATATATGTACTATATGATGAATTTTTATGAGATTGATTGTTTGTTTCATTATTATGTCCAATGATTAATAATGAAACAAGTGGAGCTGCAAGGAAGCAAGTCCCTTCTTAGGTAGTGGAGTCACGAGTATAGAATAGAACTTGTTTTAACCACTGCAACGACAATAGTGTGATGAGCATCAGATGTGAAGCCCTGTACGCAGTGAGACGATGGTTCACTAAAATATAGACTAAATTCTAATAAAAATAAAGTTGTGTTTAAAAAAAAACTTATATTAAAATTAAAGTAACAAAATATAAATCGTAGTAATTAAAACTAAAACAAAAATAAAAGAATTAGATCTAATAACTAAAAACTTAACCAAAACTAAACTATGTTATACATATATTAACTATAAACTTTAGTTTGAAACTGGAAACATGTGGCTTGGAAATGATCCAGTCTAGTAATAACACGATAACTTGGTGATATAGCCTGTGAATTAGGCAGTCACAAACCTTTAACATGTGGATTCAAGAACGCTTTTGGAAACTTGTGAAGATTTACTTGAGCTGAGATTGAATTTTTTCTTGTCCTCTACTTTGTATGCCACTATGCATATTCAAAATTGAATTTTACTTTTTCTTTACTATGTATGAGCTGAAATTGAATTCTCTTTGCATATTAAAAATTGAATTTTCTATGTGCATATTAAAAATTGAGTTTTCTTCTGTTAGTTACTTTGTATGGGCTCTGCATGCTTCTATACATATTCAAAATTAAATTTTACTTTTTATTTACTCTATATGTGCAGAAATTGAATACTCTCTGGATATTAAAAATTGAATTTTACATAGAAATTCGAATTTTAGTAAAGGGAGGTCATGATTTCAATTCTAATTGAAAGAAAGAGTACTTCTTCTTTATTCTCTATGCATATTCAAAATTGATTTTTTCATTAGATGATCTTACTTTGTATGCATTGAAATTGAATTTTTAATTAGAATTTTCAAGGGTGGCTTATTCGACTTTCTTTACTTTCTGTATATTAAAATTCTAGGCATTTTATTGCAGATACTCACCGTTAATTAACGTACCATTCATAGGAAATCAAGGTAAGAATTCTTGGTTGCTAGTTTGGAAATTTTGACTTATAACCCTGCAAATTAGCAAAAAATAAATTAGGCATAGATGATCTTATTTGATCATATATTTCATATTTAGGCCATAATACTAGCACTTCAATTTTCATGATTTCAGCTATAAAGCTTCAAATATAGTAAAATATGACATCATGATTCTAGCTATAAAGCTTCATATATAGTAAAATATGACAGAGAGAATATAGTAAAGTACAACACATAATATAAAGTAAAATACAACAGAGAATAAAAACAGATGAGACCCCCAAACTCCATTATTTCATCTAATATGATAAACAACCATGCATAAAAATGAATGCCACTCTCCAATATTTCATCTAATCTGGTAAACAAACATGCATAAAAATGAATGCCACTCTTCATTGATGTGCTACTATTATGTTCTATGGTCTCTGCAACTAAGTAAGAGAATTATTGTTACTTATACAGATGACATGCACACAACATATATGGAAGATGTCATCCATTGGTAATCACATGCAGCAATATTCTTTATTCTCTCATGGAGAAGAAGATCTATTCTTCCTTCATGCAACAATATTATTTATTCTCTCACGGAGAACAAGAGTTATTCTTCCTTCATGTAACCGTATTATTTATTCTCTCATGGAGAAGAAGAGTTATTCCTCCTTCACGCCATCCAGACACGAGCCAGAGAAAAACAAGGTACGAGTTGTAAGTGATTTTGTATTTAAAGACTAAATACCACATGGTGACTCATAAAAAACTTTTACAAGGACCCTTGCATGCAGGCCATATGGTGTCGCATGAAAGCTCTATGGTGTCGGAAAACTTTCTGAAAACTTAGGGTAAATAGAAGAACATTGGACAAACATTTAATGCTAATAAAGTAATGCTAACAATATGGTTAGCATTAACTCAACTTAAGAGATGTTATACAACCATTTCCTAAGTTTTAAACGAAATGCCTATCTTTTGCCTCGAGATGAGGCCAAATAAGGCATCGAAATTTTGCATTGGCTCTGAAAAAGTGTTGTAATCATTTTAAAGGTGGAGAAAAAGTGCTCGATGAAATACAAAAATAAAACTTTAGATTAATTTTTTTGATTTGTGTGCAAAAGTGACTAAAAAGACAAAACCGATTACAATAGTCTCTGTTGCCTCAAGGAAAGGAGTAATAAGTAAATTTGTAAGATACATTATGGATAGTCATCTATTTTGATTAATGACATCCATGGTATAAAAAGGTTTGACAATTTTGATTTTTCTACTATAAAATTAATCAAGTTGGTATATGTTGGGTATGTGCTATATTCTTTGCATAGATAGAAAAAAAAAATTGGTAGATTTTTTTGCATCCATTTTTGGGTGGTTTTTCAGCACATGGTTTTCGCCAATGGTTTTTATTTCTGGTTAAGGAACTAGGGTTGTTGACTAATGCAAGTTATTGGATTAGGTTTTGCGATGCTACAAGATCCTATATGTATATTGTATTGTAAACAATGTATGATGTGAATGAATATAGAATATGCTGGTTTTCCTGGTTTGTGTTTCCATGGGAAAAATCTATGCGTAATGTGTGTATTTTTCATTGTATATTTTTTTTTTCTTTTAATGGAAATATGGTTGTAGTAAATAATTGTACAAGGTTAAAATTTACAATATCAAGGAAAATTTCTTATTATCTCAAGGAGTATATGATGTAAACTAGATTTGGATATTCAAAACATGAATAGTAATTGTCATTTATAATTACCCATAGTCATCCTTTGAGTTGAACTACAATGGAAGAACACTAAGAGATCAATGATGGTAATATTAGATTCATAAATTTGGAAATGCATGTAGAAGATATGATAGAAATTATATATGATTTATTTTAAGTGATGGTGGAAAAAAAAAAAGCTGGAGGAGAGGAAATTTAGGATGGAGAGAAGGAGAATACAGAGAGTCCCAAGACACATCTTAAGAAGATTATTCATTGGTAAAATTACCTTTAGAGACTTCTAGAATCCCTTTTATGTTTGAAGGTAAAGTGGAGATAAAAATTTATGATGGTTAGATTGACCAGGATCAAATAAGTTATTGGTAGATGAAACCAAAAGTTTATTTTAGTTTCCATGGGTTTATCGGCATATGCAATATTTTTATTTCAATTGAAATGAAGGTATATGCATTACTATGGTGGGAGAGTTCATGTCACAAAAAAATTCCTTACCAATAAATTGGAGTAAGTTTGAAACTGGGAGGAAATCAAAGCCTTGGTTAAGAATCAGTTATATATTATGGGATATGAATAAGACCATGAGTTTGAATGGAACCATATTAGAGAAGGAAAAGAACAACGTGTTATAGAATATACAATTGATTTTAGGAGGATGTATATTCAATTTGGTATCGAAATATATCTTGACATGAGAATTATGTTCAAGTACATTACTAGATTATTAAGTCACATCAAGAAGGAAGTGATTCTCTTTGATTTCAAGATCCATGATGAGGCATGTAACAAGGACCTATACATTGAATGCATACATGGTGAAAATTACACTAATGGAATAAGTTATTCTATATTAGAAGGGAGAAATGATCAAGTAGAGAAAGGGAGACAAAAGAGCAAGAGTGAAAATTCTAATGCCACATAGAAGAAGAACTTGCATTATGAAAATTATAGGAAGGGTGACCACAAAAAACACCAATGTTTGGAATTGCATATTGAATTTATTCCTAATAGATGGTTAGGAAGTACATTTTGAAAGTTTAGAAAGTAGAAATACAAGGTATAGAAGTAGTGTTTGATGTTGTTGATATAGTTTTGTTGACGGGTTAGTTGAAGGTTGTTGATGTTGAAAAGGGTGAGATTTCTTGGGATCCCTACAATGGGTACATTTATCCTTCTTGGGCTTACCATTGGTGCTATAAACTAAAGTACAAAAAATAGACAATGAATAATCCACTTCGAGGGGGAAACCTCCTTTTATAATATATTAAATGCAAAAGATAATATGATATGCTTATACAAATTATTCTACTTTATTATAAATAAGAGATAAAGTGAGCATGATCGATTCAGGAATATCTAAGGAATTCTCACAGAGGTCCAGCAGGTTCCAGAACACTCTCATAGGTCACAGTGGATCCATAAAAGCTCAAAATTCAACCATCTCAAATGAAAAATAAAAGGGAATCATTGATTAGAGCTCATTATCATGTTTCCAACGATGCAAATGAGAAATCAAATGGAGCTTTTATGCAAACATTATGGCTAGAAAAAGTTCCATTCAACCATGTTAAAGTCAAAGTCAAAGGGGATAAAAAGGGTGACATGTGTCACCACTATAAGGAAGACATGTGACACTTACGTAAAACCGTATGATAATGATGTGGCCATCCTCCAAGGTGCCACATGGGCAGACCGTACAGTGACTAGGAAATGTGTTGGCAGACCATACAAATTACCTGGTTTAATTACATGTTGACATGTGGAAAAGGTTAGCCAATGAGAGGGTGTCATGTGGAAGCCTCCCAGTGGCCTATATTGGTATGGTTTATAAAAAATTATGGAGTTGACGGGGGTCAAAAACACGACCTCCATAACCTCCCAAATCTTAACAAAGTCTCTCATACCATCACACCACCACATTGTTTCTTAACCTACTGTGTTTTTAAAAATATTTGAATTCGATTCAAGTTTCATGTGGGGTCAAAAAGGGGTTGGGAGATAATCCCTAAGCCTCTGGCTTATGTAATAGTTCATGTCACCCTAATCCAAGCCGCGGGGGATATATACCAATTTGTATACCATATAATCATATAACAAACAATTATAAAAAAAAATGTAAAAGCCGATGGTCAATGGGGATGGAACCTATGACCTTTGCAAAAATTAGCCACTATTTTAACTAATGTGCCAACGAACCACAATTAATGAATTTGTCACCATAATTAGTATTAAGTTGCATTAAAGTACATATGGAGGTTGGAGGGCTTGCGACCTATATATGGGGGAAGATCCCAACACTTTACACGTTCCAAGACAAACACATATATCGAGATGGCTTGAATCCTAATGCAGGGTAAGGATCCCAAGGAAGTATGGATTATCTCGATTTGCAAGAAAAATAAGAGGCCAAGTATGGTTGTCTCGTAAAGAATTCCATGAGGTATATTGTCTAAACATAGATAACTTTATACTCATTTTTCATGTTTTTTTGCAAGGACCATGAATTTGAGGTCTATTTTATGATAAGAGTGTTGATTAAGGTTGGTTGTCATTAATGTCAACCCTTGAAGAAATCCCTGTAGAAAAAAGGTTTGGGTAATGGACCCAAGATTGTTTGATGTAAATATGTCTCATTATTTTTTTTTGTCATGGTTGATAAGAAGTAAATATGGATGAAATCCAAAGTGGTCCCCTTATGGTGAAAGCCCTCACAGGAAGACGCTTTGTGGAGTAAGAGCACCCATGATTAATTGTGGAATAATGAGATGAAGGAAAGTGAATTTGTCAGGGAAACTATCCTAGATGGATATTTTTTGTCATGCCATTTCCGGTGGTATGTAGAATGTCACATAACTCCTCACGGTTAGAGAGTTATGACCATGTGAAGTTGGAGAACCCAGGTTTTGGTAATGGAGCCAGGTTTGTTTGATGGATACCGACATTATTTTTTCTATATTTGAAGGTAATAATATTCTATATGGATAATACATGTCATTCCATTTCTGGTGGTATGTGGAATGTCACATAACTTCTAACAGTTTGAGAGTTATGGCCTTACGAAGTTGGAGGACCCCCATATGTCATCTAGAAGCCCCAAAAGGTCAAAGTAGTCAAAGTGGTTTAAGAGATTTTAAAAGGTAAATAATAAAGTGAAGTGTTGAGTGTATTAAAATTCAAAGTGAATACAAAATAAATTATTTCAATAATAAATTTAATGGATAAATTAGAAGTGGTTTAACCCTAAAATAAGGAAAGTGGGCCAAGTGACCTAGAAGATATTTTTAAGGAAGCTACTTGGAGAGTATAAATAAGAGGCAAGGCTCTCTCATTTTAAACACACTTGAGAATATTGAATATATATAGGTTTCTAAGGTAACCAAGGATATATAAGCCTAATTTCTGAGGGAATGTGAAGAAAAGAAAGATGAAATGCAAGTAAGGATAAATTCTTTTGATGGTGCTTTCTAAGGTATGTTATTTATGGGTCATCTCACCATTTTCGCTATAGATTTTTTTCTATAATGATTCAGACCGTGAAATTTCTATTCCATTGAGAAAACACACCCAAGTATGTTTTTAAAAAAATTCATATTGTGGGTCGTTGTATTTTGGGAGTTACACTCCATGGAAAATAGGGTTTGTGGCTAGTCCTGAAACTAGTCAAAAATAGGTGTTTCAGGTAAAAATGTCATAACGTATTCATAACAGATCCAAATTTTATGAGATCAAATTTTTTGGTTAGGGTATAGTATTTAGTATGTTGTGTAACTGTTTCATATCAATTCAAGGAACATTTCATGTAGGGCATGCTCTACAAGGTCACTCTCTAGAATAAGCCAGAATTCACCAAGGTATGTCATTTTTGCTATAACTCCTTTTCTGAGAGGTTCCAAGTAGTGACACATGGAGGAATTGAATAAAACATATTGAAGAAAATTGTGTATTAGTTTCATATCTTTATACATTATAGGTTCAAATTTATGATTACTTCAAGTTAGGGTTGTTGACTAATCCAAAACTAGGCATGTTAGACTAAAGAAAATTTTGATAAAAATGATAGTCTCTTGTTGTTAAAGTTAAGGAAGGTTTGTAGGAATGTGATCATATACACTAGGTCTATTACAGAGATACAAATCATATTTGGATGATGAAATTAATGAGGTCTTTTGGTTGA
Source organism: Picea engelmannii (assembly GCA_009831015.1). Classification (NCBI taxonomy): domain Eukaryota; kingdom Viridiplantae; phylum Streptophyta; class Pinopsida; order Pinales; family Pinaceae; genus Picea; species Picea engelmannii. The sequence continues at coordinate 68,924 of ML831188.1, forward strand.
GCTACATGTTGAATAAATGGTTGAGACAAGTAGTTGATGAGTTGGCACATGCATCAGGTGTATAGTTTATGATGTTGGTACATATTGATGAGTCATAGTTGATGAGTAGTTGACACATGATTGGTACATACTTGGTACATGGTTAGATGCACTTGTTAATGGTATAGGTTTATTACAGGTTGGTGCATGGTTGATGCACTTGTTTATGGTACAAGTTGATTACAGGTTGAGGTACAGGTTGATGCATGGTTGATGCATGGTTCATATTTATTGGTATAGGTTTACAATGATATATCTCATATTGATAGTGTGGAAGTGGTTCCATCATTCTACTTCTACTTCAGGGTGGCAGGATGGGGCAAGGACAGGTGGTTGTAGCCACCTTCTGGTTATAGTCGGAGAACATAGAGGGTTGTAGCCTCCTTCTGGTTGTAGCCAGAGAATTGAGGAGTTGGAGATTCCCTCAGGTTGTAGCCTGAGAAACTAGGGGGATGAAGCCTCCTTCCAGTTGTAGCTTGAAAACAAAGGAAGTTGGTGCTTCCAATGAATGTAATTCTTCAAGACATATAAGAAAAATCATTCTGTGGTTTTCTCCCATTTTGGGTTTCCTCGTAAAACACTGGTGTACTATGTATGTGTGTGATTGTTTATTTATTACTGCTCATTATTGGATAATAATTCTACATTGATATAACATTTGAACAAAAAGGATTATAATTATGTTATTACTGATTCACCCCCCCTCTTAGTAATCCAACAATTGGTATCGGAGGAGGTTCCTTCAGAAATCAGTTTGACCACTGAAAGGTAGATCATGGAGAGTACCAACTCGTATAAAAATGGAATACCACAGTTTGATGGATAGAAGTATGATTTTTGGAGCATAAGGATGAAGACATATATATAGGCACAGGGATTTCAAGTTTGCTAATCAATTGTAGATGGATACACAACACTAGTAGTTCCACCAACAAATGACAAATCAGTGAAACTCAGTGAGAATAATTCCAAAGACAAAAATGCACTTCTGAATGGTCTCAGTGATACGGTATTCACCAAAGTTGCACATTGTAAATCTGCTAAAGATATTTGGGACAAGATTTTAAATATTTATGAAGGAGATTCAAAATTCAAAGCAACAAAGATTCAAACTTACAGAGGTCAGTTCAAACAACTAAAAATGAAGGAAGATGAAGATATCACAACCTACTTCTTATGAGTCGATGAAACAATGAATGCAATCATAGGATTGGGAGAAGAAATTGAAGAATTTGTAATTGTTCAAAAGGTACTAAGATCTCTTCCTATGAGATTCAACCCTAAGATATCATCACTATAAGAAAGATCGGATCTAAAATCAATAAGCATGGATGAACTGCATGGAATCTTCATAGCATATGACATGAGAATTGAACAAAATTATCCATATGTAAAAGAAGCAACCTTCAAAGCAGCCAAAAGATCAAAGAATAAGAAAAAGGAACAAGAAGAATATAGCAGCAACAACGACGTCTCAGAAGATGATGAAGAAGTGGCCAACTTCGTTAAAAGACTGAACAAGGGAACCAATGGTAGGTATAGAGGTAAGCTTCCTTTAATTTGTTTTAATTGTGA
>ML831188.1:71328-88580 GCA_009831015.1 Picea engelmannii
TTCAAAGTGAATACAAAATAAATTATTTCAATAATAAATTTAATGGAGAAATTAGAAGTGGGTTAACCCTAAAATAAGGAAAGTGGGCCAAGTGACCTAGAAGATGTTTTTAAGGAAGCTACTTGGAGAGAATAAATAAGAGGAAAGACTCTCTCATTTTAAAAAAACTTGAGAATATTGAATATATATAGGTGTCTAAGGTAACCTAGGATATCTAAGACAAATTTCTCAGGGAAGGCCGAAATGCAAGGAAGGATAAATTCTTTTGATTGTGCTTTCTAAGGTATGTTATTTACAGGTCATCTCACCATTTTCACTATAAATTTTTTTCTATAACAATTTAGACCGTGAAATTGATACTCCATTGAGAAAACATACCCAAGTATATTTGGTAAGAAATTTAGCTTGTGGGTTGTTGTATTTTGGGAGTTACACTCCATGGAAAATAGGGTTTGTGGCTAGTCCTGAAACTAGTCAAAAACAAGTGTTTCGGGTAAAAATGTCATAACTTCTTGATATCCGTTTCAGATAAATTCAATGAATATTGCATGCAGGGCACGCTCCACAAGGTCTCTCTCTAGAATAAGCTAGAATTCAATAAGGTATTCCGTTTTTCTATAAATCCTTTTCTAAGAGGTTCCAAGTAGTGACACCTGAAGGAATTGCATAAAACACATCGAGGAACATTGTGTATCAGTTTCAGATATTTATACATTGCACGCTCAAATTTATTATTACTTCAAGTTAGGGTTGTTGACTAATCCAAAACTAGGCGTGTTAGACTAAAGAAAAGTTTGATGAAAATGCTAGTCTCTTGTTGTTAAAGTTAAGGAAGGTTTGTAGGAATGTGATCATATACACTAGGTCTATTACAGAGCTACAAATCATATTTGGATGATGAAATTGATGAGGGATTTTGGTTGAGGTACATGTTGAGTACATGGTTGAGACAAGTAGTTGATGAGTTGGCACATACATGAAGTGTATAGTTGATGATGTTAGTACATATAGATGAGTAATAGTTGATGAGTAGTTGACACATGATTGGTACATACTTGATACATGGTTGGATGCACTTGTTTATGGTACAGGCTGATTACAGGTTGGTGCATGGTTGATGCACTTGTTTATGGTACAGGTTGATTATAGCTTGAGGTACAGGTTGATGCATGGTTCAGATTTATTGGTATAGGTTTACAACAGTATATCTCACAGTGATAGTGTGACAGTGGTTCCATCCTTCTACTTCTACTTCAGGGTGGCAGGATGGGGCAAGGATAGGTGGTTTTAGCCACCTTCTGGTTATAGCTGGAGAACATAGGGGGTTGTAGCCTCCTTCTGGTTGTACCCAGAGAATTGAGGAGTTGGAGCTTCCCTTAGGTTGTAGCTTGCGAAACTAGGGGGTTGGAGCCTCCTTCTAGTTGAAGCTAGAAAACAAAGGAATTTGGTGCTTCCAATGAATGTAATTCTTCAAGTTATATAAGAAAAACCATTCTGTGGTTTTCTCCCGTTTTGGGTTTCCAGGTAAAACACTGGTGTATTGTGTATGTGTGTGATTGTTTATTTCTTACTGCTTATTATTGGATAATAATTCTACATTGATATAACATTTGAAGAAAAAGGATTATAATTACGCTATTACTGATTCACCCCCCCTCTCAGTAATCCAACAAAGAGGTCATTTGTAAAAGTCTTAGTCCAAATTTCCATTAATGAAATTTTAGCACATTATTTTACGTGTTGAAAAGGGTGAAATTGAGCCAGTTCAAAACTTGGTCGACTTAATAGTCAATTTTTTCACAATTTCGCAAGTATTTCAATGGAGATATTAGATATTATTTTCTTATGTTGAGAAATGAAATTAAAGAGATCCCATTAAATCGAATTTTGTGAGCCCATATTGAAATGTAATTTTGGTATTTTGAAATGATAGAGAACATTCATGCTATCTAAAGGGACTTTGAAGACAAAGTAATATATGTCATCCACATATATAATTTGATTTTTTTTTTTTTTTGGTGTCATCTCAATAATCTGCAAATTAATCATCATTTTATGAGTTTTTGGATAAAGAGCACATCATCATTTTTCTGGAAATCACCTCAATACGATCAGGAAATTAATTCTAAATCAAGTTAGTTGTTGAATATAAATATTTAAAGGAATAAGTAGTGTCTAAGGATTTTCATATCAAGTGGTATCAAATCTATTTTTTACGTTCATTTGGAATTTTTTGATGTAACATGAGATCCAAGGGTTTAATTTGTGAAGATTTTGAAGGTTGATATCAAGAAGACAAGATGAGTAATGTAACGACCCCAATCGTTGTGACTACAAGCAAAGTAGAAAGTGCAATTTTTGTTTTGTTTTAGGAAGGAAGGCAATGACGACAAACAGTTGAACCACACAACCTGACAATGAACACAAACTCATAGATCAGTCAATAGGAAACTACGACACCCTGCACTAGCACAACGATCAACTGGGTGACACATGCATGAATCAAATATAGAAATGACTACTCACCATACACTCAACACGACAACGCTTACAAGCTAGGGACAACATCCACAATCCTGACACAACGGATTTGACGAATAATAATTAGAACCTTCCCCGCGAGTGAGGGACCAAAAAAAAAGTTACAAAACAAGCACAACCTTAAAAATAACTGTCATCAACCCCATCAGGTGGTGCACAATATTGAGTCAGGATATCGTGTGCACGTCGTGATCAATGAACGCAATGATCGAGCCTCAAGAAATCAAGTTTCCATAGAGAGAGGGGCGCACTAGGGACCCTTGCGCCACCAGAATAATTCCATACCTTCATCCCAACCTAAACTCCCGCCTTGCAACAACCTTACAAAATACATTCTAGAATCACAATGGGTCCTTATCTAGTCTGTGTCGAGAGAACATTTGAGCTATTTCTAAGGCGATAATCCCAGTACTCAAACCAACCATTAAGATTACCGTAAGGAAAAAACTATCAAAGGAGAGAAACACGTTAAACATCTTTAACCAATGATGTAAATGCAAAAGAGGTTGCTAAACTTAATAAGGGGTAACTACCTTCCTCAACTTCAAAAACTAGTTAACTCACCAATTAAAACCAAAACTATATTGCTATCTGAAGAATTCACGTTTTAAGGATTTCGCTATTTAAAAATGAAACACTATATCTTTGTCCAATTGTAAAATTTAACATTTAGATCTGATAGTTTAATTAACGCACGGTTGTGACCATCTAAGAAACCAAAGGGGAGTCGTTGCCATTATAGGGTGCAGTGGTAATCCACTATCAAAAAGGAAAATCGTCGAGTGTGATAAATCCTTATCATTCAAGTGATGATGTAAATTGGTTGTCTATGTCATAGTGTTACTATAGTTATTACAAAAATTTATCTTCAAAGATTGACAAAAATGAAGGGAAATTTAGCAAGGAACTAGAATATAGGTACATCGTGGTCAAGGCTATCTTTCAAAAGGATCTACGATAAAATAAAATTATCAAGGGATTACAATCAACATCCATTTCAACCACAAGTAGATGTATCGCTGAGTAAATACATACTCAATCCATTAATATTACCAATTGAAATGCAACCTAGCCATGGCATCACTTCCAGGTAAGTCGTTGGTAAGGATTCAAGGAAATTAAATCTCCATCAATGTGTAGCTTCTAGGTAAGAGTGTTGGGTTTAATGCATTCCAGGAAAGATGAACCTCTATCCACAAAATCATGTGGAAATTCACTGCCACTCAATAAAAAAAACATAGTCTCTCTCTCATGAAAATCTCATTCTAGAAAGTTGGCTGAAGAGCCACGAAAATCATGTGAATTTCGCTATCACTCAATATAAACGTATTCTCTCTCTCTCATTAAAAATCAGTCTAGAAGGTTGGGTGTTATCATAAATTTGTTGGGTTTAACATGGATGAGTTTATAAAATAAATCTTGATTGTTTTATTTCTTTATAAAAACGTTGTCTAAAGACCATAGTTGATGTCCATTAAATATTGTGATCTATGATTCCAATATAATGCTATCCAGAATGCTAAAAGTCGTTGTGGTAAAGGCCTTGAATTTCATAGGGTGGAAGCTAGGTAAAGAGCCACTAAAATAAAGAGAAAGATCTAGGCATGCATGCCATTTAATTCGATGTTGTTCAGGTGTAAAACGCAGGCATTCAAGGTGAAAAAAAAACGTTGTCCGAAGATTTAAATTTTCAACCAACTACCGTACCAATAAGATTGAATTTCAAAGGCAGTAACATTTCCTTTGTAGCAATAATGACATTCAAGACAATAAAAACAATAAAGTAATAATTGCCAATTTAATATCAATAAATTTATGGTGGATTAATAAATGTAATTCAAGGCTAATCAGGTAACTATCGAGGTTGGAAGTGCCACATTTGGAGGCCTAGTGCATGGAAAAAAGGCGTGAGCTAAGACTGAGGAGCAATCTTTATACAACAAATCGTTTAAGAGAACAAAACTTTATTCAACTAATTTCTTTTAAGGAAAATGTTATACATCAATGTTGAGGAGCCACACGTTAAGAAAAATTGAGGGGCAAGCGTTAATCAGCAAATCATTATTCAACAACTCATATAAAAATGTTTTACAACAAATCGATATTCAACAAACGTTACAAAACAAAATGTGATCCAACAAAAACATTATTAAGCCAAAACATTCTACAACAATGTGTTGTACAGGAGCTCATTCAAGGAGCAATCAGGTTCCAACCAAGCATTAAACAACAAGGGTTGAGGAGGAAGATTATATTCGCTGGGTAAAAAAAACCACAGTATACAAGGTAAAATTTTCGCTGTTATCAAAGGCATAAATTCATTGTCAGTCAAGTGTAAAAATGAAATCAACAATAAATCAAAGATTTCATTCACATTTTAATAACGCCGACATTTTACCAATCAAGAGCTGGGAACTGTCATGAAAATCACAAATAAAATACCTTCTGAAACCGTAGAGGTGATATAAAAACATAGAGGGCATGGAGCTGATCGCAGAGAGGAAAGATAACAATACTCAGAGTTATTCAATTGCAAGAAGGTGCAAGACATTCAATCAACCGATAACAATCAACAGGGGTAGACGACTAGGAAAACACATCCTTCACTCATCATCCACGCACAGAAAATCAAGGCATTAGGATCTATAGGAATATTAATACCAAAGTGATGACCGTTAATCCGAATCCTAGCTGACTTCTCAGGCGTGGACTGATAATCTAGGGATGAGGAGGAAGTAAAAATCCCAACTCTTCACAACAAAACAATAAAGCCAAAAGGACAGTCACAACATTCAGGGATCGATTGCCAAGGGAATCAAGTCAAGCATAGAGCTTAAGGATATGGGGAATTTTAAGTTCTCAATTAAAATCCTAAGTTAACACCTTCTTTACATAGTCAAAATTACACAAATGAAAGCATAAGGTAAATAATAATCTACCATGCAGAATAAAATCAAGCGAACCATAATCCGAGTTGATCGCTCTGACTCGTTGTACCACACACTCCGTCTAGCTCCCGCTTGTCGACCGATGTGACTTCATCGATACCTCCCAGCCAATGCTAGGGGTAGTCTTCTTCCCCCTTAGACACCTGAGCCACAAAGGGGCCACATAAAATAAACCAGAGAACAACTAGCTCCAAGCTCACCTCGCAAGGTTGAGCTACCACTCCTCACCGAGATGGGTATCCCAACTCCCACAAGATAAGTCAGTCAAGTCTAAAATTCTGCAGTGTAACGTTACGTATCACAGAGGAGATCCATCCTTCTCCTCATCCCTCCTTTATATAGAATTTCTAAGTCCCTTCTTTCCCAAATTCCCATTTAATTTATTGTTCAATAATTTAATTCAGAAAAATCCTCCCCATACATGTGTCACCCATCCCCTTCGTTGCACCATAAATTGATTTCATTAATTATTTAATTACTCCTATTTCCCTCACCCACCTAAAATCATTCCTAGAATTGCTCCTAGGTGTCCCCATATTCCCTTACACAATTTAATGACTTTCCCCCTTCCTAATTTACTAGTTGAGTTCAATTTAGAAAGTTCTTAAAGGCAAGATTCCTTGCTAAGTTGGTGATTTTGCTTTTTCCTTATGTTTCCATTTTTCTTTATGTTTCCCCCTTTTTTCCTTAGTTTCCTAATTCTTTTAAATTTCCCTCTTTCGCTTTTTATCTAAACTCAAAGTAGTAAGTGTGGAAAATTATATTTTTCCCCTTTTTCTTTTTAATTAATAAATTTTAATTAGCATGTGTAACAAAACAATCATTTCGCTTTTAAAATTTTAAATCCCTCAATAATTTGATTTTAATAATTTAATCAAGTTTCTTACCCCCTTTTCGTCACATGTTTAATCATGATTATTATTATTATTTACCACAAGTAATACTTTAGACCTAGATTTTAATTTTCGAGGATGGGCGACATTTTATTAGGGAAATTGTTTTTAAATCTTTCTTATCACGTTATTCGTTATAAGGCCATCTAGGTTTATTCTCTTACTAGTTAACAATGCGATGTTCCCTTCAGGATGCACTAGGTTCTCCAAGGGTGCCACTCGCCTCATTCTGTTTCCCTTGCGCGACGTGCCCTTCAGGACATACTATGTGCTCCAAGGGTGCCACTTGACTCTTTCCGTTTTTCTTGCATGATGTGCCCTTCAGGACGCACTACAGGCTCCAAGGGTGTCACTTGCCTCTTGACTAACTTGGTAGACATAAAAAACCCCTGGAATCAATACTTCGTCAGCTGATATTATGGGAGACTAAGGGCCTCTAAGGAATAAGGCCTCTGCCTTATTGCATGCCCCTTAGAATCATCATGAGCGACTGTTGCAGTCTTCCCTTATGACATCGTTGGTCTTCTCAAACTAGGTAATCGCTAACCTACAATTCGAGCCAAGATGGGAGTGCTAGTAGTCTATGGCAGGGTTGTTGTCCATGCCTCTCCCTCAACGTCTATGGTAGTCGTGCGTGACCCCTCTACTCCACATGTGAGTTTGGTGGGAAATATATCGTCAGCCTACATCATCAACGAATCATGTCAGAATAAAATCCATAATCATAACATATAATCAGATGCACATATGTCATAAATAAAACAATCAAAACCCAATAGTCCACTCCCTGACTCAATCTGAAGTCCAAGGGTTTCATCGATGCCTCTACATCCTTGAGGTCCAAAATGTTGCACACTTAGGAGAACTGAGTCAATAACAACTATCTATGTCAATACAACAAAGTAACATGTCATCATGTCCATAATGCCTCATAATCATAATCAAACGCCCCAAAGTGTAATCATTTGGATCCCTTGGAAGAAATTTTCCTCAAAGAATAAGTTTTCTCAGTGTGTGCAAGAGCAAGATGTTACATACACCCCCCGTTGGTCTAAAATTCATCCCAAAGTTTCACAGTATATAAGTGACGAAATAATGTGTATCACAGTATCAAGTCTATCAATCAAAAAAAAAAACCTACTGGTGCATATCATATGCATTCTCCTAGGTCTCCAAGTGCAAACTATAGTTATCCCACTGGACCTTGACCTGATCTACTAGTCGACGCCACTGTTGTCGAATGCGATGATCTAGGATGAGGATTGGCTCAGCCATGAACGCACCCTCATCCGACACCTGCAAGGTTCTCTATTCAAAACACGTGTAGGATCACTAATCATAATGTCTTAAACAAAGACATGAAAGACATTGTGCATACGCCTCAAGAATAAGGAAAGTCTAGTCAATAGTCCACAAGCATATCCTTTTCACAATATCGTAGCTTACCACAAACCTAGGAGATAGTTTATCCCCTTTTCCAAACTTTATCAAACTCTTATGCGGTTTCAGCCGCAAAAATACTCGATCGCCACATCGTAACTACGGTCGACACAACGTTCATCGACATAAATCTTTAGCTGATCCTGCACTTCCTTGATCCTTTTCCTTATAGTTTGTATTTAATATTCCATTTCTTAGATCTCTTTCGGTCCCACCAACACCCTATCCTCAAAATGATCCCAACTCAAAGGCATCTGTCATGGTTGCCCATAAAGGAACTTGAAAGGCACCATGTTAATGGTGCTTTGGTAGCTGTTGTTATAAGTGGATTCTACCAATGGCAAGAATTATTCCCAACACTTTTGTTGGTCCATCAGGTACCTGCACAACATGTATTCCAAGATATGGTTTATTGGTTCAGTCTTCCCATCAGTCTTCGGGTGATACGCAATACTAAAGTTAAGTTGGGTACCCAAGGCATCTTGGAAACTAGTCTGAAATAGTCCAGTAAACATCAATCCTTGATTGGATATACTCCTCTTAGGTACACCATGCAACCTCACAATATCAATGATGAAAACTCTAGCTATGTTAGGTGCTTGATACGTCGTAAGCACAGGGATAAAATAAGCACTCTTCGTTAGAGTGTTGACTACCACCAAAATAGAGTCATGTCTCCTTGTCATCAGTGGCAATCGAACAATGAAATCCATCGAAATACCTCCCATTTTGATTCTGGAATATCATGTGGTTGTAGTAATCATGTTGGATGTCTATGTTCAACCTTTACCTGTTGACATTCTATACATTTGGCCACATAGTTGACAATGTCTGCCTTCATTCCTTTCCAGAAGAATAAGGGTTTAAGGTCCACCCTCATCTTCGTGACTCCTGGGCAATCCATGTACACTACTCTATGAGCCTCGTTTAGGATAAAAATCCTCAACTCGTCATTCAGTGGTACGCAAATTCGATTTTTAAATCTCAGTAGTCCATTGTCGTCCAACATAAATCCTTCAAATCTTGGTACCATCATTGTTTTTTGTCCGATAAAATCCTTGACCTCTTTGTACCAGTCATTGTCGCGTTGTAAGATAGAATCCTTTCACATAGATTCATATGAAGAGGCAACACCGAAAAGATGCGTTGTCTCCGACTCAATGCATCTGTCACTTAGTTTGCTGTTCCCTTTATGTAAGTAATCTCGAAATCATACCTGCTTAAGAAATTCTGACCAACGTCGTTGTTGTGCGTTCAGGTCACTTTGCGTAAAGATGTGTTGTAGTCCACAGTGGTCCGTCTTTAGTTCAAATTTTCATCCAAAAAGGTAGTGTCCCCAAACCTTCAAGGAATATACAACGGCTAACAACTCCAAATCATGTGTCGCATAGTTCTCCTCATGCCTTCTCAGTTTCCTCGATATGTAGGCGATCACTCGACCGTCTTGCATCAAGACTCCACTTAAGCCTTCTTGGATGCATCAATGCATACCAAGAAGTCTATGTCCAGGTTAGAGACCTTTAGTATCAGTGTTGTTGTTAATATTTCTTTGAGTCTTTGAAATGATTCCACGCATTTCTCAGTCCAAACAAATTTCTTGTTCTTCTTCTGCAATTCCGTAATCAGTTTTGCTATCTTTGGGAATCCCTCGACGAACCGTCGATAGTATCATGCTAAACCCATGAAGCTACACATTTCCAGGACATTCGTCGACGCATTCCATTCCATAACAGCCTCGAACTTTGCTGGATCCATGACGATACCTTCGTTGGAGATGACATGCCATATGTAGTGAATCTTTGATTGATAAAACGAGCATTTGGACAATTTACCATATAATTTGTGCTCTTGCAAACACTATAGTACCAAGTGCAAGTACTCGTCATGCTCCTCCGTCGTCCGAGATTGAATCAAAATATCGTCAATGAATACTTGGATGAACTTGTCCAAGTACTCAAGGAGCACCCCGTTCATCAAACTCATAAATACCCCAGGGGCGTTTGTCAGTCTAACGGTAAAAGAGTAAACTCGTAATGTCTAGACCTTGTCTTAAAGGTGGTTTTAGGGACTTCATCCCCTTGATCCGTAACTGGTGATACCCTGATTTCAAATCGATCCTTAAAAAAACTATCGCACCCTTCATCTTGATCAAACAGATCAACAATCCTTGGCAACAAATACTAATTCTTGATCATTGCCTTCTTCAATTGATGGTAGTCAATTTAGAGTCTCCATGACCCATCCTTCTTTCATATGAATATAACAGGTGCACCCCACGGTGACACACTAGGACGTATCAGTCCCAAGTCCAACAATGCCTTCAGTTGCATTCTCAAATCCTGTAACTCCGGGGTGTACATACAATAAGGGGTTCTCACTATTGGTTCAGTCCCTGGTTTTAGGTCTATGGTAAACTCCAATTCCCTCTTCGGCGGCCTCTGAGGTAAATCCTTCGAGAAGAATGTCCACAAACTCTCTCACTGCATGAAGGTGTTCTAGACCTTCCGCTACTCCCTTCTCATTTAACGCAAGGATGACATAAATCTTACATCCCTTACGCATGCTCTTCCGTAGCTACAAGGAAGAGATTAAACTCAGGGAAACTCCCTAGTTCCAACCTACAATCATGTGTCTATGTCCCTCGTCAATGACCAAGCTCAATTGTTTTGTCTTACAGTTGAGTATCGCCTCGTGCGTTTCCAACCAGTCCATACTGATCACGATGTCATAAGACCCTGAGATCATGATGTATAGGTTGGCCTTGGTGACAAACTCTCCCAAGTTAAGGCTACAACCCATAACCTTCCCTCCAACCTTCTAATTGGCTCCAGAAGCCATCTCTACAAGGATAAACTCATCTTGTTCGACTGACATACCTTTATAGTTTTAGCGTTGTACCAGAATGAAACCCTTGGTCGCATTGGGATCTATCAAATACTAAGGGTCTGGTCAGCGACGGTACCTGATGTCTCCAGCACAGTCGAATGGTGATCTGCCTAGCAGTTATTCACTGTTGCATGAATCCGATGGGCCTTGCCCAAAACTCCCACGGTAGTGGGTCCAGATGATCCAGATGCTCCGACCCTTTCCTCTGGGAAACAATGTTGGTAATGTGGCTCCCCACAATCCAAGACACTTTCTTCGGTCTAGTATTCCTGGTACTCAAAGTAGAAACTGAATTGTAACAATAAGACCAAACTCAAACTTATTGATCTTAATTTTTTGGGTAATTTAGTGCGGAGCATACCAAAACAATTCCAAAAATGGGTGACACATGTGTGAATCAAAGATAGAAATGACTACCCGCCATACACTCAACATGACAATGCTTATAATCTAGGGACGCCATTCACAATATCGACACAATAGCTTTGACGACTAGTAATTAGAACCTTCCTGGTGAGTGAGGGACCAACACAAAAGTTACAAAACAAGCAACACCTTAAAAAAAAATGTCATCAACCACATCGGGTGGCGTGCAATCCTGAGTCGGGATATCGTGTGTGCATCTTGATCAACACGCAATGATCCAACCTCAAGAAATCAAGTTTCCATAGAGAGAGGGGTGCACTAGGGACCCTTGCACCACCGAAAGAATTCCAACCCTTCATCTCAACCTAAAATCCCACCTTGCTACAACCTTACAAAATACATTCTAGAATCAAAATGGGTCCTTATCTAGTCCATGTTGGGAGAACAATTGAACTAGTTCTAAAGGGATAATCTCAGTAGTTAAACCAACCATTAAGATTACCGTAAGGAAAAAAATATCAAAGGTGAGCAACGCGTTAAACATCTTTAACCAATGATCTAAATGCAAAAACGGTTGCTAAACTTAACAAGGGGTAACTAGCTTGCTCAACTTCAAAAACTAGTTAACTCACCAACTAAAACCACAACTATATCGCTATCTGAAGAATTTGCATTTTAAGGATTTCGCTACTTAAAACTGAAACACTATATCTCTGTCCAACTGTAAAATTTAACATTTAGATCTGGTGGTTTAATTAACACACTGTTGTGACCAACTAAGCAACCAAAGGGGAGTTGTTGCCATTAAAGGGCATAGTGGTAATCCACTATCAAAAAGGAAAATCGCCGAGTGTGATAAATCATTATCATTCAAGTGATGATGTAAAGTGGTTGTCTATGTCATAGTGTTTCCATAATTATTAAAGAAAGTTGTATTCAAAGATTGACAAAAATGAAGGGAAATTTAGCAAGGAACTAGAATATAGGTACATCGTGGTCAAGGCTATCCTTTAAAAGGATCTACGATAAAATAAAATTTGCAAGGGATTACAATTAGCATCACTGTCAACCAAAATTAGATGTGTCGTTGAGTAAATACATACTCAATCCATTAATATTACCAATGGAAATGCAACCTAGCCATGGCATCGTTGCCAGGTAAGTAGCTGGTAAGCATTCAAGGAAATTAAAGCTCCATCAATGCATAGCTGCTAGGTAAGAGTGTTGGGTTTAATGCATTCCAGGAAAGATGAACCTCTATCCACAAAATCATGTGTAAATTCATTGCCACTCAATAAGAAAAACACAGTCTCTCTCTCATGAAAAACTCAGTCTAGAAAGTTGGCTGAAGAGCCACGTAAATCATGTGAATTTCTCTATCACTCAATATAAACGTTTTATCTCTCTCTCACTAAAAATCTGTCTAGAAGGTTGGGCGTTATCATAAATTTGTTGGGTTTAACCTGGCCAAGTTTATGAAATAAATCACTGAGTGTACAAATTGCCTAGTTTATAAAATAAATCCTGACTATTTTATTTCTTTATAAAAACGTTGTCTAAAGACCATACTTGTTGTCCATTAAATATTGTGATCTATGATTCCAATATAATACTATCCAGAATGCTAAAAGTTTCTATGGTAAAGGTCGTGAATTTCATAGGGTGGAAGCTGGGTAAAAAGCCAGTAAAATCAAGAGCAAGATCTAAGCATACATGCCATTTAATTCGATTTTTTTTAGGTGTAAAACACAGGCGTTCAAGATGAAAAAAAAATGATGTCGGAAGATTCAAATTTTCAGCCAACTACTGTACCAATAAGATTGAATTTCAAATGTAGTAACATTTCCTATGTAGCAATAATGACATTCAAGACAGTAAAAACATTAAATTAATAATTGCCAATTTAATATCAATAAATTTCTGGTGGAGTAATAAATGTAATTCAAGGATAACCAGGGAACTAGCTAGGCTAGTAGTTCCACGTTTGGAGGCCTAGTGCACAGGAAAAAGGTGTGAGATAAGATTGAGGAGCAATCTTTATACGAAAAATCATTTAAGAGAACAAAAAACTATTCAACTAATTTATTTTAAGGAAAACATTATACAACAATGTTGAGGAGCCCTGCGTTAAGAAAAATCGAGGGGCAAGTGTTAATCAACAAATCGTTATTCAACAACTTGTATAATTTGTTTTACAGCAAATTGATATTCAACAAATGTTACACAACAAAATGTGCTCCAACAAAAACATTATTCAGCGAAAACATTCTACAACAATGCGTTGTACAAGAGCTCGTTCAAGGAGCAATCGGGTTCAATTCAAGCATTAAACAACAAGGGTTGAGGAGCAAGATTATATTTGTTGGGTAAAAAAAAAAAACATAGTATACAAGGTAACATTTTCATTGTTATCAAAGGCATAAATTCACGGTCAAACAAGTGTAAAAATGTAGTCAACAATAAATCAAAGATGTCATTCACATTTTAATAACACCAAGATTTTACCAATCACGATCTGGGAATCGTCATGAAAATTGTAGAGAATAAAATACCCTCCGAAACCATAGAGGTAATATACAAACATAGAGGGTATGGAGTTGATCACAGAGTGGAAAGATAACAATAATTAGAGGTATTCAATCTCAAGAAGGTGCAAGACATTCAATCAACCAGGAACAATCAATAGGGGTAGATGACTGGGCAAACACATCCATCACTTATCATCCACACACAGAAAAGAAGGGAATTAGGATATATAGGTCTATTAACACCGAAGTGACGATCATCGATCTAGATCCTGGCTGACTGCTCAGGTGTGGACTGATGATTTAGGGATGAGGATGAAATGAAAAGCACAACCCTTCACAACAAATCAATAAAACCAAAAGGGTAGTCATAGCATTCAGGGATCGATTGCCAAGGGAATCAAGTCAAGAAGGGAGCTTAAGGCTATGGGTAATTTTAATTTCTCAACTAAAATTCTAAGTTAACACCTTCTTTACACAATCAAAAGTACAGAAATGAAAGTGTAAGGTAAATAATAATCTACCATGCATAATAAAAGAAAGTGTACCGTAGCCCGAGTCAACGCTCCAAGTCGTTGTCTTGCGCACTCTGTCTGACTCCCGCTTGCTGATCGATGTGACTTCACTGGTACCTCTCAGCCAATTCTAGGGGTACTCTTATTCTCCTTTCGCCCCTCGATCCGCAAAGGGTCCACACACACTAAACCAGAGAACAACTATCTCCTAGCTCACCTCGCAAGGCCAAGCTACCACTCCTCATCGAGCTGGGTATCCCAACTCCCACAAGATAAGTCAGTCAAGTCTAAAATTCTACAGCATAACATTATGTATCATAGAGGAGATCCATACTTCTCCTCCTCCCTCCTTTATATAGAATTTGTAAGTCCCTTCTTTCCCAAATTCCCATTTAATTTATTGTTCAATAATTTAATTCAGAAAAATCATCCCCATACATGTGTCACCCATCCCCTTCATTGCACCAGAAATTAATTTCATTAATTATTTAATTACTCCTATTTCCCTCACCCACCTAAAAGAATTCCTAGAATCGCTCCTAGGTGCCCCCATATTCCCTTACACAATTTAATGACTTCCCCCCTTACTAATTTATTAGTTGAGTTCAATTTAGAAAGTTCTTAAACACAATATTCCTTGCTAAGTTGGTCATTCTGTTTTTTCCTTATGTTTCCCTTTTTCTTTATGTTTCCCCTTTTTTCCCTTAGTTTCCTAATTATTTTAAATTTCCCTCTTTCCCCTTTTATCTAAACTCAAATTAGTAAGTGTAGAAAATTATCTTTTTTCTTCTTTTTCTTTTTAATTAATAAATTTTAATTAGCATATGTAACAAAAAAATCATTTCCCTTTTAAAATTTTAAATCCCTCAATAATTTGATTTTAATAATTTAATCAAGTTTCTTACCCCCTTTTCGTCACATGTTTAATGATTATTATTATTATTATTATTATTATTATTATTATTATTATTATTATTATTATTATTATTTTACCACAAGTAATACTTTAGACCGAGATTTTTATTTTCGAAGGTGGGCAACATTTTATTAGGGAAATTGTTTTTAAATCTTTCTTATCACGTTATTCATTCTAAGGCCATCTAGGTTTATTCTCTTATTATTTAACAACGCGATGTGCCCTTCAGGATGCACTAGGTTCTCCAAAGGTGTCACTCACATAATTTTGTTTTCCTTGCATGACATGCCCTTCAAGACGCATTATGTTCTCCAAGGGTTCCACTCGCCTCTTTCCGTTTTTCTTGTGCGACGTGCCCTTCAGGATGCACTACATGCTTCAAGGGTGCCACTCGCCTCTTGACTAACTTGGTAGACATAAAAAACCCCTAGATTCAATACTACATCAGGTGATCTTAAGGGAGACTAAGGGCCTCTAAGGAATACGGCCCCTACCTTATTGCACGCCCCTTAGAATCATCGTGAGAGACTATCACAGTCTTAACTCATGACATCATGGGTCTTCTCGAACTAGGTAATCATTAACCTACAATTCAAGCCACGATGAGAGTGCTAGTAGGCTATGGTAGGGATGTTGTCTACTCATCTCTGGTAGTCGTGCATGACCCATCTACTCCACATGTGAGTCTGGTTGGAAATCTATCATCAGCTTGCATCATCAACGAATCATTTCAGAATAAAATCCATAATCATAACATCTAATCAGATGCACATATGTAATAAATACAACAATCAAACCCCAATAGTCCACTCCATTAATCGATCCTTAGTCCAAGGGTTTCATCGATGCCTCTGCATCCTCGAGGTCCAAAATCTTGTAAACTCAGGAGAACCGATTAAATAGCACCTATCTATGTCAATACAAAAAATTAACATGTCATCATGTCCATAATGCCTCATAATCATAATCAAACGCTCCAAAGTATAATCATCCAGATCACTTGCAAAAAAGTTTCCTCAAAGAATAAGTTTTCTCAGTCTGCGCAAGAGCAAGATGTTACAAGTAAATATCTCATGAAGTTGAGGCTACAAACGAATAATAATTGACAAATATAGAAGGACAATTATAAATTACGAATGTAGTTAGAAGCTCTTGAGGAAGAGAAGAAGAAGATGGAAGATCTACTGATATGTCATGAGGAATTCCATAAAGGTATTTTTGATGAGTTAGAAATAAATTTGCAGATTAGGAATAAATTATTGGCACCATCACTACCATCCATGAAGTTGGCAGGCTGAGAATGAAGTCTCCAATGCAAAAGTGACTACATCTTTCGAAAGGCATGATCAAGGAAGATGACTTCTCATATTACTCTTTTTCCTATCAAGATGGAGAAAGCTCAAGGAAATATTAAGAAAGGAGAAATTCATATGAAGTGGTCCTTCCAAAACAATTAGCTTTACTTTCCATTCCAAACAAAGGTAACTTGTGTAAGACATATTCATAGGAATATGTGCATGCTAAAGGAGAAGGAATGAAAAATTTTCCCACTAGTGAATAGTCTAGATATCCATGTGCTTCATGTGAAACTAGAAACCATGATGTGGAGAAGTGTCGAAGAAGAGAGTATGTGCAAGATAATCCCTCCAAGAAGAAGGATAAAGGTAAATATCATTTCTCAAAATAGAGGAAAGGGGGGAATGATAAGAAGGGATTGTGGTTCCAATATGGGAACAAGGCACTCTGCTCTTATTGTGGTAAGAGTGAACATCATATCGAGAAGTGATGGACACTTTAACCACACTTATGTTCGAAGCAGAACAAAAAATAGTTAATGGAACTTGTAAGAATACAAACAACTCCAGTTGAAGTTAATGGTCTCACTAAAAGTTTTGGGAAATAATACTTCCTTATGGATGGTATTGGAAAAGTGTTCTATGAAGACATTGAGGAATGGTTCTTGGAAAGTGGCTCATCTCAACACATGACCGGGATGAGATCGTTATTTATGACTTTCTCATTGTGCGACATAGATTGATATGTAGGATATGGAACCAACACTAGACAAGAAATAAGAGGGTAGGGTGAAATCATGAAGGTGGGTTACACTTTTGCTTGTTTTATGACAAAAAAAACTGTATTTTCACAAGTTATTCAACTTCCGACATATAAAAGTATTTTTTTTATTTAGAATTTCACTTTACAGTAAAAACAAAACTTGT
>ML831189.1:0-14753 GCA_009831015.1 Picea engelmannii
AATAAGGCGGATGTAAGAAGACCTAATAGAAGCTTCCGCTTCTAGAAGGATCTTCCTCTAGATGCTTCTCTTAATAGACATATTTAGTATAAATAAGAGTCGAGGGTATGAGAACCCTAGCTTGGAGATTATTGTAACAGAGCGCTGCTCGACTAGAGGTTTCCCCCTCGAAGAGGTCTGTGAACATTGCTTTCTGAATCAAAGTGCTTTTCTATTGCTATTTCGTATATCATTTCTGTGTATTGTGAAGATTATGCTGGATATTTTACTGTTATTTTTCCATTTCTAGCATTTTATTTCTGTTCTGCATATTTTATATATCTGGTATCTTGCACAAAGAATCATATACATGAAAAATGCTCTTTTCTGATTAACATAAATGTTTAATTACAATGTGTACAAAGATTTGACTGCTACATAGTCTCAACTCTCTCTCTCTCTCTCTCTCTTATCCTTATCCTAATATCAATTCTCTCTATCCTTGCAGATGGAAACTAACATACATCTACAACATAAATGAGCACACACGTAGCCTTCATTCAAATTCATAAACACACAAAGAATCATATGCAGGAAAATGATATTTTCTCATTAACATAAATGTTTAATTACAATGTGTACAAAGCTTCGACTGCTACATAGTCTCAACTCTCTCTCTCTCTCTCTCTCTCTCTCTCTCTCTTATTCTTATCCTAATCTCATCTGTAGTATTCCTAACTCATGAAAACAAAAAACAAGATCTTTTACAAAGAGGGGATCCTCGAGATCTTCCCTCCAAGCTATCTACTCTCATTAATTTACATTGAATTACATTCAATGGTTTTCTAGTCTGAATCAGATCTAGATATACATCCTATCAACCATTAAAGGTGACCCTATCTACTACATGCACAAAGGAATCTGCACGGCTCTACATACTTACAACATTTATTACATTTTTGAATTTGAAAATGAGAGGGTTGGTGCCTCTCTCCTCCATTGATTGTGTGTTGAATGTGTTGGTTGGCTGGTGTTTTGCTGAGTTGGAGCGATGCTCCTACATCATGTGTCCTATCAAATGATTCCATGTGGTCCTATATGCCCACAATACTACCAGTATTTTGAGGTCCCAATCATCCTTGTTGACATTATAGATCTTGGTCAGGTCATTCTCAAGGATTTTGTTAAAATCTTCTACTGTTCCATTTGCCTGTGGGTGATATGGAGTGCTCTTTTGATGGTGGACTTCAAACTCCTCAGTCATGTCCTTGATGGTACTTTTAATGAAGTGAGTGCCTTGGTCACTTATCAAAACTTTTGGGCAACCAAATCTAGTGATTACTTGTTCGAATATAAAGTGTGTTGTTGTTTCTGCGTTGCAATCCTTGACTGGTGTTGATTCCACCCATCTTGTTAGGTATTCCATCACAGTGATAATGTACCTTTCTCCTGTCCTCTTTGTTCATGGGTTTGATGGTACCATAAAGTCTATTTCCCTTTTGTTGAATACATGCAATGTTAAGTGTGGTCATAATGGCATCTTGTCCCTTCTATTGGGTTCACCAACCCTTTAATAGACATCACATCTCTGGAAGTACTCTTTCGAGTCTCTGTGAATGGTCGACCACCATAGTCCTACATGCAATACCTTCTATGCGGTAGCTTTTCTTGCATAATTCCCTCCTTCTATACCCTCATGGGCTTCTTCTAAAACCATTGGTATTTCTTGTTCTAGGACGTATATTCATAAGATGCTATTTGTGCCCATTTTTTATAAGTGTCCTACGATCAGCCAATAGTCTGTAGCCCGGAATACCATGTTTTTCTTCTACACGGTGTTATATTCTTATGGAACAGTACCTGTGCTTAAGTACTGGATGATATCTGCAAAGTATTCATCCACGATCTGGACTGAAAATAACTATGCATCCAGAAAGTTGTCCTCTAGATTTGTAGGTTCTTCTCCTTTCGTGACCCTTGATAGGTGGTCAGGTCCTGCATTCAACTTTCTTGTCTTGACTATTACTTCAAAATCAAAGTCTTGAAACAATAGTAACCATCGACATATTCTCCCCCCCAACACTGGCTTGTTGACTAGGTATTTCAAGGCTGAGTGATCTGTGAACATCTTAAAATGTTTTCCCAATAAGTAATGTCTGAATTTATATAGTGTGTAGACCATAGCTAGGCCTTCCTTCTCTGTGGTGTTATAGTTATGTTCTAATTCTGATAGTTTTCTTCTCGCAAACGCTATAGGATGATCTAATTATCCTACTCCTGGCTGTGCCAAAATAGCTCCAAGTGCTATGGCTAATGCATCTACATGTACATGGAATGTCTTTTCCTAGTCTGGAAATACTAGTATTGGAGTGGCGACCATATTTTATTTCAGGGTATCCAGACTGTGTTGACAATATTCGTTCCAATGATACTTTGTATCTTTCCTTAACAGTTTCTCCATTGGTGCAGTAATTTGCGCGTACCCTTTGATAAATGTTTTGTAGTATATTGTGTGTCACAATGTCGCTATTAGTTGATAGACTATCGTTGGTGGTGGAAAGTTAACAATTGCTATGATATTTGCAGGATCTACTAGTAAACCTTGCTTTCACACTATACAGACCAATAATATCCCAAGCGATGTACTGAAGATACATTTCTTGATGTTTAATGATATTTGGCACTGCTTGCATCTTTCTAACATTAGCCGCAAGAACTCTACATGGTATTTGAATAGACTATGGACTATCCATTCATCCAAGTATACCTATGGAAATTGGTGGATAAACTCCTTGAATGAAACGATGACTACTTTGGAAAATATTGTTGGTGCATTCTTAAGTCCAAATGAAATGACTGTGTACTAGTAGGATCCCTATTCTATCACAAAAGTGGTCTTGTATATGTCTTCCTATGCTATATTGATATGGTGGTAGCCTAAGAATCCATCATTAAATGAGTAAACTTCGTGACCTCCTACGTTCTCCAATAATTCATCCGTGAAAGGTGTAGGGAACAGGTCATGTAGGAATGCATCGTTCAACTTCCTCAAGTCGACGCATATTCTTATCCGCCTTTTTGTTTCTCCTGAAATACCATCAGGATTATCCATTTTGATTCCTCCACAGGTTCTATGATTCTGGCTTCAAGCATCCTGTAAATCTCAACTTTGACTTTCTGCTTATATTGGGTTTAATTTGTATGGTTGTTGTCTAATCGGTCTTGCTTTAGCTCTGAGTGGTATCTTGATTTCTCCTAGATCTCCTACTATGCCCTTTATTTCTGTAAATGTTGTGGGGAACAAATCACTATACTCACGCAATAAATCTGTTATGCTTTCCACTATTTGCTCATCCCAGTAATCTCCAATGCTAGCCATTTTGGGATTCTCAACTGTCCCAATGTTGAATTTCTTCACCTTGATCGACAAAACAATTACTTATGATTCTAGAGGTGGAACCTACACTTCTCTTTCGCCTTCCTCTTCCTTGATCTGAATATCGTGTGTATCGTCTTCATCAGGTGCTTCCTCTTGCACATGATAACATGAGAGCAATTCTTTGACTATCTGTTTCTTCCCCTGTTGTTCTTCTGTTATGAGTTTGACTTCTGGTTCCTTAATTAGTATCACCCCTCTTATCTTCTTAAGTGCCACATCTATGATAGGGTTCTAATACTCGGATGAGAAAGTGACTGTAAAATTTTGTTGCAATACTATCTAGCTCAAAGTTCCACTACACAGTTCCTGGTCTGTATACTAGTTTTCTGGTATGCCCTCTAAGGTATGTACAAAATGATGAGGCCATTCCTCTAGTGGTGTCATTTTACAAAATTCTCTGCACTTATCTAAGTGTTCCAATGGTGCTCTCTGTCCATCATACTTATGCTGCTTGTTGCTTTTCTATTCTATGTCGAACGTTATGCGTAGTAACCTCTTACATTGATACCATTCCTTGATTTTTTTCTTGTGTGTGCCCCACCATCTTGCAGGTGTGGCCTTGAGTGCTATATCGAGTGCTAAGAGTCTTTGATTTTATACCACTTCATCCTCGTATTGCGCCAAGAATAATTCTATATCATTCAGTCCATGGAAAATGGGTGGTTCCCTTATCGTCGTGCCTACCCATCTTACTGTGCGGTCTATTCTTGTACACCTTCTTGTGGAAAATTTGTGTAGCATTTGTTGCCAATTTTCTAGACCTGTATCTGAGTCTATTACACATGAAGTAATTCTCCAACAATTGACTATCCCATCTGTAGTTGGATTTACATAATCCTCATTGGGCACAGTTGTTCTGTACAACTAGCTGATTTCCTCTAAGTCCAAGCAAGTAGGTTCTACAAGCCTTTCCCTTCCTGATGGGTAAAATGGTGTGATGACCTTGTATTTTCCTGACTCAAATGTCATTTTTCATGTCTTTATGTTGATTATGGCCTGGTTATCAAACACCCAATCCAAGCCAAGAAATGTTGGATATGGTGTTGTGTCGTCCACTATTTCAATCACTTCAAAGTATTCTTTAGTGCACACTCCATCCAGGTCTACTGTGATTCCTTTCAGTCTACCAATTGGTAGAACTCTGTGTTGATTTTCTAGTTTCAGTTGAACAAGTGAAGTTCAAATGAATATCCTAATGTGGGCTCTCCCATCAATTGTCATGTCTTCTTGGGTAATACATTGACTTCAGATCCTAGATCTAGTATGATATCTCCCATGTTGAAATCTATGATGTTGGCATTCATCCTGAACTCCCTACTAGGTCATCTCCATGTATGTAGGTGGTTGACTATTTTTTGTTCTATTTTTCCTTCTATCTCTATACTACATTTTTCTAATATATTTTGCAATATTTTGACACCAGATGGATCATTCAATAGTTTTACACATGATTGTAAAAATCCTTTGATTGTACTTACTTGTCCTAGGGGATGCATTTCTTTGGTATGATCCAACAATGGAGGCATATCGTATTCCGATGCTTCCTTTCTCTGGTGCACAGTTGAAGTCGACACGATGTCTTGATGGAATAATTCTTGTCTATCTTTCTTAAATGTGTCCTTCTCATTCTGCGTGTCAAAATGTCTCCTTGGTTCAACATTCTTCTTCACCCACTGGTGTTGTAGTGGATCTTGTTGGAATGTGTCGCTTCTTATTTTATCTCCTATGTGCATATTTATGTTGATGTTTCATCCTTCATCCCTTGCTTCAATTGATATTCACTGAACATTTTGATTGTTATGATTCCTCTTTTCCTAGATCTTTACTAATAGTGTCGAGCATTCTTCTGTATTATGGTCTGATGCACGACAATACATACAAGTTGTTGGTGGAAGTGGAAATTCCCTTGCATAATGTCCTGGTTGTTGAAAGTTGTGGCATGTCATTAGTCCTCTACCTCTTCCAAAGCCTCCTCTTTCTCTTCCTCTACCTCTATCGCCAACTCAATATCTTCTCGACGTGTTATATTGAGGTGCCTGATTATACTACGCAGTATTGTACTGAGGTTGTGCTGTGTTGTATTATGGCTATGCTGTATTATATGGTTTTTGTGCAATGTTGTATGGGGTTGGAATTGGGTTAAAATGTGGTGTGGCTTGCCCAGTCATAATTTCTTCTTGCACCCTATATGCATCTAATTCCCTCTATCACATCAAATCCATAGTTCTACAATCTTTGTCATCGTGACCCACTAACTTGCAAAAGTTGCAATATGAACTCTTTGGGACTGTTTGGTATTTATGCATCATTGGGAAGTGATATGGATCATGGCTCAATTTCTTACATATTTTTCACCATAGTCCTCCTGTTGGTAACAGATTCAGACTTCCTGCTGCCATATGCTACGTGAATGTTAGACATTCGTTCTTGTGGTGTCCTTCCATCCTGCATGTAGTACACCAAACGACTTCTTGTTTATCCTTGATTTTTTTCTAGTTTAGCTGGAACGTTAAGTTCTTCAATTCCTCCTTCAACTCTTCAATGGATGGATCCCTCTACTGATATTGGTTTTCTTCCAGTTACAGGACTTCCTGTAGAGCCTCTTCCTGTGTCTCCAAATTCTATTGTCATAATGGGCATTTCAAGTGTGGTAGTAGTGATTTGATGAACAAGTGCCTGTGATTTATATCGGTCATGATATATTTCAACTTCCCTTTCAGTCTCTTGAATCTATAAACAATCTCCCATAAAAATTCTCCTGCATTCTGTCTAATTTCTATCATCTCATTCATGTACTGATCCTCTGAACTTGGCTTCTGAAACTCATTTATCAACAATATCTTGATAACTGCAATTGTTCTAGTTGTCCTTGGTGGATTGTTTGCAGCTAAAATCATATACCAATCTAGTGAATAATCCCTTAGTGTAATTTCTAGTTGTGCTAGTTTAGTATCTTTGTCAGTGATTTTTTTTTCTTCCCAAATCTTTTCACAGATAAACAAATTTTTTTCAGGTCTTCTGATGCTTCTCCTTTGAATTCTGGTAACCTGATGGTGGGATTTTATCCTGCCATCATGAATGTTGAACTACTACCTCTGTGTGGTGTAGATACTTGACTAGTGCTTCCTAAACTGGCTCCTCCAGTTGTTGTTCCTTGTGTAGATGTACTTCCTTCTATATTTCTTCCCTCGAAATGAGATTGTCTAAACAATGGTTTTCTCATTGGTGTATTAGTCGCACATGGGTTTATGGGTTCCACACTGACATTAATATGGATAGGATTTTTTCCTTCTCTTCCCACTCTTGGAACTCTCGTATTCCTCTCATATGTTTTGCACTTGATTTCCTCAATTTTCTCCACAGCTCGAAGATCCTCTACCTCTTATTCATCGCTCGCCAAGCCTTCCCTTGTGGCTATGAATCTCTTCTTTGTATTCACATTGTATTGATAGGGTACTCCACTGCGCGTCTTTCCAGATATTGCCATGATCCACTTGATCTGGTCATTTTCCATCATGATTGGGTCTAAGGGTTACTCCTTCTTTCCCTTATCCATTCCTCCTTCCATTTCTCCTCTTTCTGTCAATTCCTCCCCCCTTCCCCCATGCACATAAGGAATTTTAGCTGTCTAACTCCATTGTCATTACACCTTTGTTATACAACAAGATCTTAATATAAGTATACAACAATCTAATATACCTTCCTTGAGGTCCATGTAGAAGCTCTTGCTCCGTCGCACTGTATGACTTCATTGTATCTACTGCAAATTCTATTATAAATTCTGCTACAATATTGTCAAGCCAAAAATCTATTGTACGGGTGAATTTATTGTTCACCTATTGTAGTTGTTCAATATGTGTTGAGGTCCACTCTAATTATCGGATCCAATTCGTTGAATGGTTATCCTTCAACCTTAATATCCACTCATGCAATAAGTGTGGAAAATCACAGAAAATGACTTCATGCAAATCGGTAAACACATATTTCTCAAGATATTTACGTGGTGTTACTCTAGGGTTTCTATAATCTTTTTGCACAAACTCCAGCTCCTTTTTCTTCAACCAGATTTCGATCTCTTCTTTTGTGAGATTCCATGGTCTAAACATCCCCTTCTAGCGACTCATTCTTTTGTCTTCCTCGTTCTCTACTTCAATATTCTCTTGACTCATTTTCCGCATATCTCACAATTTTTCAATCGATCTAGTCTACTCAATCCTCTACTATTCCAACCAATGAAAACATAACCATATGTTGGTTATTATTTATCTGTTTGAGTTTATAATATGCTTTATTGACCCAGGGTTCATGTCTATTTGGGGTTCCAACAAAGCCTCTAAAACTATCGGCCCTCCAGGAAAACCAAAAGGAAATGCAACGCACAGAGTGCATTGTCCAGTCTCACCCGAGATAGTCTTAATGGGTGGCTACAACATGCATGTGTTTGCAGCCCAAAACTGAGTGGGGATTTAGGAAGTATGCGTTGAGAGTTCTATTTCAACTTATTAATGCAATAAACTGTCATGCATAAGATATAATCAACTCATTTATTTAGCATATCAACAACTACTTTTAAATAGTAAGAAACACATGCATTCAATTGCATAACAAAAATTTTACCATGGTTCACCCCCTTGGGACACATCCACAAAGATCTAACTTCTCGACTCTTTTATTATAACAGTTCCAAAACTATAGTGCCGCGCGCTTTACAACTCCTCTCAGTCATTTCAAGATCTATTATGAGGTGGAATATATCGCACTAGGATCCTCAACCAACATTCTAACTCTCAATATCTACCCTTATTACTCCTCTCCAGCTCAACAACTTATAAAATTAGGTTGTATAGAAAAATATCACAACTAGCTATCAAAATAAGACTCCTCCTCTATATTTTACTTCCTTTCTCTCCCTTTCTATGAGACCTAGGTATCTATATTTATACATTTCTATCTCACCATCCATTATAATGTATTGCAAATACCCTAACCCTAACTTCGTTTTGGGCCCCAACAACTCCCCCTTAAAGTTTTACAAAATTTAAAGGGCCCCATTAGAATCTTGATAATTACAATGAGCTACAGAATCAACCTTTTCAAATAGTTCCATACATTGGCTTTCTTTGAGACAAACTTAAGACATTCACTATAGTATGAGACATTCATTACAAGAGTATATGTCAAAATTTAGAAATGACCATAGAAATCTCAATTTAAACAAAAACGTTAATTTTTATCAATTGTTTACTTTTGTTTAAATTATGATTATGTGTTCATTATTTTTCTCATTAGCAAGTTTGACTATTTTGAACAATGGGTTCAATACTTCATCAAATAATATCTTGGTTGGTTTCTCATTTTCACAAATCATTTGGTGGGATTAATTAATTAAATTCTTTTTTCATTTTGCATCTCATTTCGAAATAAAAATAATAATAAAAAAATAATTATCTATCATTTGTTTGATTTTGTGGAAACCCAAAATTAATATTTTTCTCCTCTCCATCAACTTGAAGCTTCTAGAATTTTAAGATCATACTTGAAAGGAAAATATAATCAATATTTGTTTACAACTTATAGTTAGCTTTTAGTTTAAATTCATTTTAATTTTATTGTTCTAGATTTTGTTTTATTCAGAATTTTTAGGTTATTAATTTAGGTTTTTTTTTGTTTCACAGGTTTCTATTATGAGTTATTTGGTACGGATCTGATCATGACTTGATTTTATTATCTAAATACGTTCAAGATGATTGATCCAAAAATAATATTGGATTGTTGCAAATAAATTTATGAGCAACAACATATAAAATTTGGAAATGCGCCAAGAACAAACAAACGATTTTGCGGGACTGATTGCATCCAAATCATGAGGGATCTAAAGAAACGGTTGAAAACCCATCTCCAAAATGGACACATTTATCTTACACCTGATAATTTTCCCAAATAAATGCACGATTTGAGAGATATTTGTGTCTCTTTACGAGACGAATTTCAGTGGCAGAAATTATTAGTGATGCTCAGACTGTTCATTCATGGTATAAATATATGAGAAATTCAAAGGAGGATTTTTATCCTTTATTTTTTGAATATTATATCTTTTGTAAACTTTTTTCTTTTCAAATGGAGTAACAGATGGTTGGAATCTTTGGGAGAATGGACAAGTATTTTCAAATAAGAATATGGAATTCTAGGTTGCTTAATGGCTTTTGTCCTATAAGAGTATGATTTTAACTTTTGATTTCATTATAATATCTTAATATTCTTTGATTAATTGATTATGCAATGATTTAAATTAGCTTTAGTTTGTTTTATCAATACATGGTTAATTTCTATCATTTATGCATTAAATATTTTTAATCTTTAAGAGTCTATTATCCCAAAAATTCCTTTTGGACCACAGTATGGACATGTGATTTTGGGAAATGATATGAGAAATCTATTCACCATAGGCTTTAGACCTGTGTGATGTTTATTCCATTACGTTTTTTTATTGGCTGAGTCTTATGAGATATTATTATGTTTGATGCAGCTTTAGCCTTGTCATCATATGGTGTTTCATATTGTTAAGTATTTAGATGTTGTCCATAATTTGTTATTCCATTCTGTAAGTGTGATCAATTTGTCATTTTATTATTATTGAATTTATTCCTAATGTTAAATGATGGATAAAATCAATACTCAAAATTGAGTTTTCTCTCATTCTTAGTTATTGATTATCATAAGATCATATGATTTTTAATCAGTCATCATTTTGTTGTTATATTCTCACTCCAACACATCAAACACTTATTTGAATTTATTTTGGAAGTACTAGTATTGTTCTGTCATAGGTTTCCCTCGCAAGGAGGACAATAAGGAGCTCAGACAACACAAAAATATAATACCATTTTCGTTGACCAACTATAGGTTAGTCTGTGTGTTATTTAGTTGAATTATTTATTAATGAAACGATGATTGCATAAATTAGCTTTGACTATTTATGTATCATTGTTTCAATTTTATTTTCTTTGTATTTATTAGTTTAAAATATTTAAACATTAAAAAAAACAAAAAGATTTATGTTCTTTATTTATCTTAGTTACAATCACTTTTGTGAACATTCATTTCGCAAGATTACAAGTAAACCTTGCAAAATGTATATAGATTGTTTATAATCATTTGTATATATTAATGTTTCTATTTGAACATTTGTAATTAATACATAAGTTGTTATAATCATAGTTATAGGTTAGTTTATTTCTTTTATTATTTTCAGGACTTAGTTGGCTAACGGATCCATTAAACCCGTCAGGTCAGTTCATTTCAAAGAACTTCGGTTAATTAGACAACCCCGGTCTAGATCTGACCTTCTAGTTCACAATGTGTCATTTATGACTATCAACACATCGTTAGGTATTCCATGCATGCACGTGTTCTTCTCTTCCTTCCAGATGTCGATTTCTTCATGCATGCCTTCTTTCCCAAAATAGCCTTTCTTTCCGCTTTGGCCTGCTTCCAATAGTGTGTTATTGTTAAGGTCCTAACCCGCACATAGGTAGATCAATGTATTCAGATGTAATAAAAGTCAATATTAATAAGGCCTTTCAATAAAATAGAATAAGGAGTATGTAAGAAGACCTAATAGAAGCTTCTGCTTCTAGAAGGATCTTCCTCTAGATGCTTCTCTTAATAGACATATTTAGTATAAATAAGGGGTGAGGGTATGAGAACCCTAGCTAGGAGATTATTGTAACAGAGCGCTACTCGACTGGAGGTTGCCCCCTCGAAGAGGCCTGTGAACATTGCCGTCTGAATCAAAGTTCTTTTTCTGTTGCTATTTCGTATATCATTTCTGTGTATTGTGAAGATTATGATGGATATTTTACTATTATTCTGCCATTTCTAGCATTTTATTTCTGTTCTGAATATTTATATATCTGGTATCTTGCAAGTGGTATCAGAGCACTTTCCTTGGCAAAAATTGTGGGTATTTTTTTTTTTTTTCAGGGTAGAGACGTATTCCGACGTCTTTAAGCCACAGAGATCTGTCGTTACGTGCATAAACCCGCGGTTGAGGGATTCATACATGCAGGAAATATAAGTGGTTCTTAAGCGCACATCTGTTGGCCACCCTTGTAACCCCTGTTGGTACCCCTTCGAGTGGTAGCGCATCAGAAAACACCTATGTACGGATCGACCTAGATTTCTTGAAGCCCTCTTTAGATAAATCTATCGACCTCCAGACTTCTATAGTGTCACCGAGAACAACACTCGGGAAGATACTCTCTAGTACCTGGGTAGTCGTGTAGTACAGCTAAGGGTACGGTCTATCCTCCTTAGTTAGTGCCCTAAGATATTGGGATGAGTACTACTGTTGGACCCCGCACATATATCAGAGAGCTATAGCATAGAGCAAACCCTTGTCTGTAGAACCCTTGAATACCTAACCCTTGGAGAACATAAACAACAACATAAACAAATTAAACTGACGAGATCTATTGATGCGCATCTGTGTTCACGTTGCTAAGTAAATACTCTCTGGTTTAGAATTTGGGGATTTCAGCACTACAACATTCTTCAGACCAAAGTATAACCCCACAACTATAGAAAAAAAAAAAAAAAGTCTGGAAATTTTTTCACCATTATTTGAGACCTATTCCATTAGACTCATCTCTCCTCCCTTCTCACATTCATCCATATCATTTTTCTACAAATTTTTTTGACCCCACCCGCTCCCTTTCCAGTTCACCCATCATCATGGCCCATACCCGCAACCAAGAACTAGAACAAGAATTCCAACAACTCAGTGCTACTATTGCCTCCCGTGATGCCTCCATAAATGCCTCCATAAATGTAGCCATGCAGTCCGCAATGGTGGAAGTCAAACACGAACTGACCACCCAGCTTGAATTTGTCTTTGCATCACTCTACACCAAACTCAAAATCCCTACCGATGACTCTTTTCCCGATGCACATAAAAAGACTGACGGTGAAACTTCTTCCCATTCCTTTCAACCCCATCACTTTCAAAGGGACATATGCCTTCTGCAGGTGGATGTAACCAAATTTGATGGCTCAGACCCCACTGTTTGGGTCACACAAATGGAACATTATTTCTCTCTCTACAACATTATAGATGACTTGGCCAAACTCCGGTATGGTGTTCTCCATCTAGATCAAGAACGCTGACAATGGTGGCAATGGAGAAAAACTTGTCGTCAAGGGTATATTGCTTGGACCCAATTTATTGCTGAGCTTTATGAATGCTTTGACACTGACACCAACCATTTGGGTCATTTGACAAAATTGAAGCAATCAGGCACATTCGAAGACTTCATAGCTGCATTTGAGCGTCTGGATTTTTGAACAGAGGGAATGACTGATGCTTTCTTTCGAGAGTGTTTTATTAGTGGCCTCAAGGAGGAGATTAGGGCCCATGTCCTCATGGCTCTACCTATGACTTGGGTGGAGGATACCAAAAATATAAAGAAGCACAACAAATTGTTTCCTCTCAAAACCGTAAGCCTTCCTTTATCCCACGCCCTAAACCAGTAAACCCCACTACTCCCTTCGCCCCATTAAAAATCCAAAAATTGACCAGGGCTGAAATGACTGAATGCCAACTCAAAGGCCTTTGTTATAATTGTGATGACAAATATTTCCTAGGCCACAAATGTAAGGAACAAAATCTCTTTATGTCCATCTTTGAGGATATTCAGGAAGAAGATGTTGACACTCCCCCTATGCTCGAGTCACCAGAAATCTTTGACAAAATCCCTCCCTCCGACCCTCCCGAAGTGGAACCGATAATTTCCCTCAATTCTCTCACTGGCTTCTCTGCCCCCCAAACCCTCAAGTTAATCGGTTACATCAAGCAACGAAAGGTCATCATTCTGGTTGATAGTGGTAGCACCCACAATTTTATTCATCGCTGCATTGCCCAAGAAACCCATTGCTACATCCATGCTATCAACAATTTCCAAATCATGATTGCCAATGGTGGTTCTATGAAATGTGGCGGGCACTGTGAAAATGTGTCTCCAAATAGGTGACTACCACCTCAAATCCCATATGTTTGCTATTGACATGGGCGGTTGCGACATTGTGTTGGGTGCAGACTGGATAAGGACTTTAGGTCCCATTCTCATGGATTTTTAGAACTTAACCATGCAATTCGACCAAGGACGCCACCAATATAAATTTCAAGGCATCACTGTTGGTTCACCTGAGATCATCAGTTCTCATCGCATGGAAAAACTGCTCAGAAAAGGTCATTCTGGTGTCATTTCCCAAATCCATGCCATACAAGCCACAAAGACACCACCAGTGCCCCAAGACCTCCAAGCCCTCCTTTATAAACATAAAATAGTATTTTCCACTCCCCAAGGACTCCCTCCTTCCCACGGTGTCCATGATCATTCCATTCCCCTTGTCCTAGGAAGCCTTCCCCCCAATATACGTCCATATCGCCACCCCTTTGCACAAAAAAGTGAAATTGAAAAAATGGTCCAGAAACTCCTTACTGCCGGAGTCATCCATCCTAGTACGAGCCCTTACTCCTTTCCAGTCATCATGGTATTGAAGAAAGAAGGTTCTTGGAGAATGTGTCCTAACTTCTGTGCTCTCAACAAACTAACCATCAAAGACAAATTTCCCATTCCTGTCATTGATAACCTTCTGGATGAATTGAGTGGCGCCCAATTCTTTACCAAACTTGATCTTCGCTCGGGCTATCACCAGATACGTATGAAAGAGGCCGACATTCCAAAGATGTCCTTTCACACTCATGAGGGCCACTATGAGTTTTTGGTCATGCCCTTTGGCTTGTGTAATGCCCCCTCCACCTTCTAGAGCCTCATGAACCATGTCTTCCACCTTTTTCTCCGTCATTTTGTCTTAGTTTTCTTTGATGATATCCTCATATATAGAAAAACCTGGACATACCATCTTAATCATGTGGATCAAGTTCTCCGCCTACTCTCTCAGCACCAGCGTTTCCTGAAACAGTCCAAATGTTCTTTTGGTGCCTCCGAAGTAGAATAATTGGGTCATCTGGTGGGAAAGGATGGCATCAGGGTGAACCCAAGAAAGATTGAAGCTATGCAAGACTGGCCGCACCCAAAGACTCTCAAAATCTTGCGTGGATTTTTGGGCCTCACCGGGTATTATCGCAATTTCGTTAAGAACTATGACAAGATTGCAACACCTCTCACGGATCTCCTAAAAAAGAACTCTTTCACTTGGACTCCAGCAGCTGCTCAAGATTTTCAAACCTTGAAGACGACCATGTGCACCACTCCGGTTCTGGCCCTTCCCGACTTCACAAAGACTTTTGTGTTGGAATGTGACGCCTCAGGGA
>ML831189.1:30960-50684 GCA_009831015.1 Picea engelmannii
GGTTGACTTCTCACTACTAATGAATATTTGGTCAATCCTTCCATGTTCTTCCTTCTCATTTCTTTTGATAGTAGATATGCAATGACATCTTCTAGTGCTAATATGGTTGTATTACTCCCTATAGCCACAACTAAGTTATCCCAATAATATGGAAGAGAACATAATAGGATAATGCATTTCTCCTCCTTAGTTATTTTAATATCCACAAAATATAACTGACTTATAATGGTATTAAATGTATTTAAATGCTTAGTCATCGAACTTCCCTCACTCATCCTCAGAAGATACAGTTTATTTTTGAGAAACAAATTATTTACCAAGGATTTCGACTTGTACAAGCTTCCCAACTTGTCCCCCAGTCTCTTGGTTGAATCTTCACCTGAGACATTCAACAATACCTAATATGCAAGAAAAAATTGAATCATACTCCTTTCCCTTCTCTTGAGTTTCTCCCATTATTTTGTCGAAATACCTATTGGCATGGTACTTAGATAGACTATTTCCCATTGTTATGGATATACAAGGAGATATTCAATTTTAAGATTCCAAATCTCAAAATTATGGCCATTGAATTTTTCAATCTCTATTCTTGAGCTACTCACCATTCTTTAAACATAATCTTTAAATATTTATGACTTATGACTCTTACTGAACCTAGGATTTAGCTCAAATCCAAGGTTGTTAAACTATGCTCTGATACCACATGTTAATAAACCAAGCTCTGATAACACATGTTAACAAATGAATAACAATTCCACACTAAACCTAGTAGAAGAGAGGAAGAAATATTTAAACAAGAATGCAAATGACAAAGAAAACACATAATACATGAATATTTTACCTTGGAAACCCAAACCTGGAAAACCATCATTCGTTGAGTGTTTTTCTCTCTTGTTGTCTTATTCATTTAGAATAAAAGGTTACATTCCTAACCTTGGTCCACAATCGAGATCATACCTTCTTTCTTTACACAAGAACAACCCTGTAGCCAATTATGACTTACATCTACACGACCAAAAACCTCTACAAATTAATCATCTATTGGAAATTATCCATTATCTTTTACAACATTACAACACACCTTCTTTATAGAATTTAAAATAGGAAAAAACCTAAACAAAAGGAACCCAAAAATGATTAAATATCCATGCATATTATTGGCTACAAATCTCGTGAATCTTGATATTCTATTACAGTTGACTACCAAGTTGGATTACTAGTTGACCTTCATTTGGGTTTTAGTCGATTGCCAAATGCCTACCCATCAACCTCTTTTTGGTTTACCTATTCGAATTGATATTGATGTATTCTACTTCGACTTTACCCAGTCAAACCACCTCAACCTTTGAGTTGTTGTCGATATCTTTGAATTCAACTTTATCCGGTGGAACCACCTCGACCTTCGTCTTGCTATCAATTCCTTCGACTTCAAATGTCATTTGATCGACCTTAACTAGAATTTCACTGCAAAGAATATAACAACCAACCACATCTTTGAGACATATTTGGATACAAAATTGGAGGAGTGTTGTTCTTTTTCTTGTTCTTGTTCTGGATAGGTCACACGTGATATATATGAGAGGGAGATACAATGATGGTTGCAAGTGGAAATAGGT
Source organism: Picea engelmannii (assembly GCA_009831015.1). NCBI lineage: Eukaryota > Viridiplantae > Streptophyta > Pinopsida > Pinales > Pinaceae > Picea > Picea engelmannii. The sequence goes on from ML831189.1 coordinate 32,577, forward strand.
TAGATGGTCTCTAGTTTGAGACATGGAGTAGACTGTCCAGATGATGATTTTTGGACTATTTCATCTCGATGGTGTGGTAGATTGGGAGTTATGGTGGATTGGTGGAGAGACCAGATCAAAATAGTATGCTGTGTGGAATATTTCCAACCCTATGGATGGAATTTCAATGACTTGTCATAGTGATTTGCAATGAGTGCAAATAAGATGATTTGGCATGGATGAGATAGTTTCATGTGTATCATAGGTTGATGAGATAGAGTCTTCATTAGGCCGGAGAGTTGCACATTGTCGATGTATGATAATGTATGAGGTATTTGACCCAAGAGGATGAGCACATTTGCAGAGATGAGTTACATAGGTCTAGAGTGGACTAGATTGAGTGTCCATCCACAAATTGGGACTGTTCATACGAGGACACATGATCAGTCGTAGCATGTATAGACACAAAGAGTTTTTTGTGACTCAGATGATGGAGTTGGGGATACGTTGATTGCATGAACATGACTTGGGGAAGCATGATTCTTACCTTGGAGGATTTCATGGTTCTTATACAGTGAGAGCCATCGACACATGATAGGGTAAAAATATTTTTTCATGAGTTTCACAGTCTCTGACTCAGGTATGTACAAGGATCTTGGTAGGAGTACCAGGCATGTAGTATAGGGATATGGAGTAGTGGTATTCCATATGGAATCATGAGGTCTGTTGCGAGTGGAAAATGTGATATATGTTCCAGGAGTGCATTATTAGCCTTAGGTATTGAGGATAATAACTATGCAATGTTGTTCTAGGATGGACAGGTGTTATTGGATCTTAAGTTGGTCTTCCTAGGTTTTGGGAAACTTTTGTTCATGGGATATGCGCATGATAAACATTGCTAGGGTTTGAGAGGATATGGAATGATTTTATTCAGAAGGAGACTCAATTGGTTTTTAGGGAGGATACATATAGTTTGAGTGTCATGACTATGGTCATATTTCTTCACAATGTCCACACTAGAGGGGAAGGGAAAGAAGGTAGCATGCATCAACAATAGAGGTTGATGAGGTTGCAGATAGGTTCTAGAGGGAGATCTTGTTGGTATCCACCCTTTCAGGTACAATATGTAGTAGGGGGAATTAGTTGGTGGATAACAAACCATATTTCCATATGACATGTGTTAGAGAGTTGATTGAAAATTTCACAGAGACTGGCTCAAAATTGTGTGTGGAGCTTGGCACGGGAGTCAAGCATGTAGTACAAAGATTTAGTAAAATATCATTATGATTGGATTCAAAAGAGGTGATGAGGGTGTCAAATGTGTTATGTGTGATAGAAATCAAGAGGAGTGTTCTCTCAGTCTCATATATTGAGAGGAAGGGGTACCACATATTGTTTTTAGTTAGATAGGTGTTGTTTATTCCCAGAGGATATAGCTTCATATCATAAGTGGTTCTTGGAGTTAGAGAGGGTTAGACTATGCATGCTATGACCAATAGGAGTAGAGATACTAATGAGGAGGAGCAGGTGGCTCTACCATTGTTGAGTTAGGTTTCCTCACCAATATAATAGAGGGATCATGTAGCTCCACTAAATTTAAGGCAGGTAGTTCCACCAGTGGTGAGGTAGAAATCCCCACCAATAGCACATGTATAGAGAGAGAAGGTATCTCCACCAATAGTATAGGATCAGAGGTATCCATAGTTTAGAGGGAGTCAACCCCTAGGATCCAGTGGGGAGCAGAAACCTCCTAGGACTATGTAGAGGACAATGGACAAGGACCAAGTAGCTTTGAAGGTTGTGTAGACTCAGAGGGATTTAGTGGATTTAGAGGGAATATACTTAAGAGGAATTCAGGAGGCTCAAAGGGAGATTTTGTATTTCAGTGGGAACTAACCTTCAAGTCTGTATGGGAGAGATGCATCTTCCAAGACTCTCTTAATGGTGTCATGGGTTGATATGGCCATGAAGGTTGCACACGAGGTTTAGAGGTAGGATGATTCTAGGAGAAGGGTGTCTTCCAAGATGGGATCATGTCAGACAACATGATTTTCTTTAGTGATTGAGGATGCATCCAGTCAAGATGATTGGAGAGTAGGATTTTTGTCGGTTACAGTGGGAACATCCAATCAGACATATTTGAGAGCAGTTGTGGTAGAGGATATAGTATAGGATACATAACTTCTTCTAAGTGATGATGGAGGATGGAATGCCTCCCTTTCTAAGAAGGAGTGTTGATGATTTTGTAGCATTAGGAGGCATTCCCACTTGTGTAGTGTGGTGAGAATACCTTTCTCGGTAAGATGGAGTTAATTTGTGTATCTTTAGATAGGTATTCTCACATGATCCTAGGTTTTGGGAATGTGTGAATCATTGTGGGCACCACATCACACTTTTGTTTTGGTGAAAAACCCCTTGGATTTGAGTGGGGGATTCATGGGTTTGGTGATGGGATTTGTGGGCTTGTGTTGGGGATTCACACCCACAAGGAAATCCTAATTTGATGTTGACTTGTGGAGGGGATTCTATGGTGATCCCTAAGGATTGCATATAAAGCAGAGAGGTTATTCTGACATTACACATCATGTATAGTGTGTGGAGACATGATGGAGATAGCATAAGTGATTCTACACTTGTGATAGGATGATTGGTGATCTTAACCAAGGGGAAGTCTACAAGGTGGAAAATTTGGTCCAAGAGAGAGGAGTGAAGAAGGTCACACGTGTGAGTGAATTTTTCATACCATACATGATTTTCAAGAGGAAAAAGTGTGTATATATGTGGGTTGCAAAAGGAAAAATCACACATAGGGTATACGCGATTTGCAATGGAGAAAACAATGTGTGTTTGCAGATTTCTAGTTGGTGAATCACATATTTGAATTTCTAGGTAGGTACAGACCCATATAGGCTGACAAGTGATACCAACAAGTCATACAGGTGGTCTATAATAGATTCATGTATAGAGGATATTTCCAGATATTGCTGAGGTTTTATTTTCTAATTTCTATGATTATTGGAGAACAAGCTTGTTCTCAGTTTTGGTGACTTTGTAAGACAAGCTTGTCCCCATATTGTGGTGATACTTTATTGGTTAGGAGGGTTGGTTTTCCCCTCAATATTTATGATGTTAACAATATTAAAAAACTAAAATTGTGTCTCATGTATATTGATGATTCATCTCTGATCTTTGTTTTTATGATGCATATGTTTTCAATCAATAATTTCAGTGTAAATTTGTTCAGTGATAACAATTAGGGTTTTACTGTTAGATCACTAGGAAGAAATTTTCAGATCTGAAATTAGTCACCATGTGAAAATTGAAACAAAGATAATCTTGATGTAGTGGATCCATGAATTATCCTTTTGAAAGATGATATAAAAGCATTATGCTCTTCATAGAATTGATATGCAACCCTTTGTTTCCAAAGTGTCGTGTACCACATTTGCACAGGGTCAAATTTACGATTGACCTTTTTAGCCAAAGGTAGGCCATTGAATACATGGTAGTAAGTCATGGTGAAGAACTAATATGATGACATATAAAACCTTTTATTATTTCTGAAATTTCCCAATTGAAAAGATAACTTGCTTGAAATAATATTGGCCTAATCGAAGATAATGTTTTGATGAATTGAGAACTAAAGTATGTACAACTTAAGTTTAGGAACAATAGCCATAGATTCATGTCCATTAATTATGGCGTATAACCATTCGATATCTCTATAAGGGTTCTTTAGTGAACTTAATTGAATGTTTGAGAGCTATTATAGATAAATTGTTGGGTCTTCAAGGCAATCCTGCAAAAGCTCGAATCCTCCTTTCTTCATCTTTAAGAATTCCTTAGCCTCGATGCTCCTGAAAATAATTGTTGGCTTAGGGATCCTAAACATCCTTTTGAAATTTGATGGATCTAAAGAGAGATTATATTTGCAACTAAATAATTCTTTGTTCTTTGTCAAACTTGTCAATACACCATGAAATTAATTCCTTGAAATCATAAACTTCTGGAACACAGCCCGTCGATGTAATTCTTGATGTCCAAATATTGTTTGTACTCTTTTCGAATGTTTTTAATGTAGAGTAGTACCTATAGCTGTCATACTTAACAAAGGGGACATACCTAATGAATATCTCTTTTCAAAGTGGTATTATCAAAATACACATCTTTATCTTAACACATTATGTGGCTCTTAACTCAAGGATTTTAAATGAGAATTAGTATTAGAATTTATGGAATTTGTCATGAGAAGCTCATCATTAATAATTGTATTAACACTTATATGAGTGGTATTCATTTCCATAAAGTATAATCTAATGTATGTTGGGAAATGTGACAATATAGGACATAAAGCATGGCAAGATGGTGGATGATTGGGAGAACAGATAATTGGGGAAGCAGATGAGTGGGAAAATGAATGATCACAGGTAATTAGGGATTGGAATGATAGGATGATAAAAGGATTGAGACAAGCGGACGAGTGGACCAATGAATAGTTGGGAAAACATATAAGTGGGAGAGTGGGGATAATGCTTGCACCTGTGAAAGAATATATAATAAAATTTCTAAGTCTATGTGTGTAATGAGGGTTGCAAAAATGATGTGAGTATTATGCGGGTCACAAAAATTGGGTATGGAAAGGTAAAATGCTAGGAACCTGCAATAATCACATATTTTTTCTAAGTATGGAAGAATATTTGGAATGAAATACACAAGAAGAACGATACAATTATCACACTTGTGGTCCAAAAATTGGCTCCAATTGTGGGACAATAATCCCCTATGGGTTATTGAGAGTCCAAAATCCAAAGGAAAAGAAATTAGACATTGGGTGATGGATTCAATCGAGAAAAAAAAGATGAGAAAAACAAAAGGCTTAGCAGGAATGTATAAAAGGGGAAACAACTATATACAGGTTGTAAATGGGGATTTTAGGAGAACAAACTTTTGAGGTGTTTCCCATTAACTAGAAACGTCTCATATCTCTCAACAAATAAGAATTGTACCCAATAATTTTTTCAATCTCACAATGACCAATCCGAAGTTCTTCAAAGTTTGTATATTGGGATGGTTTTACTTTTTTTTTGTTCCATAGTAATACCAACTAACTTTTTTGGCAATATTTTGCAAACACGCTTTGATCAAAATGTATTTTGAAAATATGTTTTCTTTGACTCATGTTTTTCAATGCGTGGCTTCATTGTTCTTCCAAATGTATCAACTGATAATACCTTCTCTATAAGGGGGAAACTTGTTCAATATCCTCTATGTTCACAACACAATCTAGAGTGTTCAATTCAAAGTGAATGGGAATATTTGATTCCTTTCCATATACTAAAGTATAGGGTGACAATATTGTACTATCTTTTAGAGTGAGTCTACTATCCCATAATGCATCAATCAATTCTATATGACAATTTCTTTGATTTACAAAAAATGTCTTCTTGATAATCTAGATCAATGTTTTAATTGTCGACTCAACCAAACCATTCCCTTGGGGATAGTAATTTGATGATTGTCCCATGATAATACCATATTCCCCACATAATTTTGTGAATTTTGAACCAATGAAGATTTATCCATTAACAATTATAAATTTTTATGGAACTCCAAATCTTGATAGAACATTATATTTGAGGAAAGTGATCAATTATTCAGATTCGACCCTTTTTAAAGCTACAACTTCTTTCCATTTTTTAAAATACTCAGTTGGAGTGATGATCCGAAAAGATCTTTTAATGACTATGGTTGAGTTTTTTAAAGAATGAGTTCATTAACCATTTATGAATTTGATGAAAGAGGAAGAATTAAATATGAAACAAAGAATCCATAATGTAATATAAATATATGGAAATAAGCACAAACAAACAACAAACCATAACACAAATCTTGATAATAGAGTTCGACACAAGATTGCCTACGTCTTCGGGCCTTTGTCTCGATGGGTGATGCTTTCTTATTTCTCTTCAAAACTTCAAAATTACATCATAAAAGTGAAAAATGGATTACTAAATGATATGGTTGTGTTATGCTAGATTTGAAAAACCCATCAAAAGAGACGACACTGAAAATGAATGAATGGAGCTTCCAGAAATGGCCCACAAATTTTCTCTCCTCAATGGCTTCCCTGCATAAAAGTGGATTTGGATTTTCAATTCTTTAGAATTTTCCTATTCTAAACCTCCCTCCTAGGCTTCCAATAACCTCTGGTTTATATAGGCTTGAATTTGGCAACAAACTCCCAACTCCCCCCCAAGATATGGCCTCAAAAAGAGCTCCAGATCCCCCAATATTGGCCAAAATCTCTCAAAACGGCTGAAAAATCTAATAAAATCTTTATTATGTAGTTAAAAAACCCAAATTTGGCAAATAATAGGGCACATCCCCCTTCACATAGGCCCTGATCATATGGGCTCCCTCCATGTGGCCATGGTCTGGTGCTAGTGCGTTTCCCCCCTTGGATTCCTGACCCTCGTCATGTGCACTATGCCATATGGTCATGCCTCTATACTCCACGTGCATAACTATTATATACATAGCCCATGGTTACGTGCCTTGGTCAGTGGGATAGCCCAACTGACTGGGTGATAACCCCACATATTCACGCTAAAATGTTAATATCCAGGTCATATGGCATATGGTAGCGAGAATTGGGGGATAAATTCCAAGTCATACCCATGTACCAACATATAGAGGAGGATCATATTGCAATGGTCATATGGTATATTTGCACCAGGGGATGGCGATAGGCCCCAACCCTTTAGTCCGCCTGAATTTCATTGTAGCAAGTTTAAATATTAGATTTAAACTATATTTTACAAGCACCAATGTGGGTTGGATGGTAGCCTAACCCTGCCAAAATGCACCGCCTAGACCGGAGGTCATGGGTTCGACTCCTTGGGAGTCCAATAAATTTTTTCCATACAAACCAACCAATGGAGGGGTGCCACATGGCAGCCCAAGACTGGGCCATGTGGCACCATGATATTCACCAAATAACTGCCAGATGTCCAAACATGATTCATTCACCTGTCAACAATATCTTCCCAGTCAACCAGCCATTGTACCTTCCATGTCACTATACAGTCGTACGACCTGTACAATCATCTACCACATCAAAAAAAAATTCATGTTTGGAAAAATGAACAGATCGTGATATATTTGGCATACGACATCCATTTGAGCTCATTTAAGTTGTGTTGTGTTCATATCGACGAGGCCTATGCACACGTCTGTTTTGAATACATTCTGAAAAATTTGATTTTTAGGCCTTCCTGGACCCATTTTGGTTCATGGATCCATTTTTGGATCATTCCTCCCCACTAATACCTTTTCTTCCTCCAAAAGGATACTAACCAGTCATCAATTGTGGGATAGGCCATCCCACTTGTTCTCTGTCTTTAAACTTTGTCCTATGCACCTGTCTCATCAAGATCAACTGTAAAACAACCATGATAACTGACAACATATTGTTAGCCACTTGTACTTTGTCACATCTTATTGAATAAACTATCATCCGTGTTGACAACATTACTAATGATAACATCAGAAATATGACTACAAATGATCTAATATGTTTGTAATACTTGCACGACATTAGCTTGTCTTGAAGCAAAGTGTGATTGATCTTCCATTCTACAATCATCTCCCGTTATTGCTTAAGATTAATTACTTTATTTGGAACAATTATAGGTGTGTTTCTTGCATGAACTACCTTTCTTAATTGTTCCATTGTTTCAAGATATTGATTTGATTTTAAGTGATGAGCATGTACAACATATTCCTTTCCTACTTTGATTAAGTGATATTGATTATGTTCCCTGTAGAAGATTGCTTTGCGATCATACAAATAAGGACTGCCTAAGAACATTCCATATTCATTCAGTGGCACCACATCACATGTTACCTCATCCAAAAACTTATATGAAAGTTCAAACTTTAATGTGCATTGCTTTGTTATGTGCAATTTATGATTGTTGCTTATCCATTTAAGTGAGTAAGGCTTAATATGTATCTAAGTGTTTAATCTCAATTGTTTAACTAGCACCTTTGAAATCAAGTTAGATTGAGATCCACTATCTATCAATGTGTCAACCTTAGTATGCCTCAGTATGACCCTTATGTGAAACAATTTACTTCTAGAATCAAATCCATCACCAATTTTACCTGTCAAACCAACCACTGAGACTTTAGATTCATCACTCGAATCTTATCCCAAGTCTATTGGCCATGTTACTACTGCAACTGTTTTCCTCCCTTTCCTCTCTTTGAACCATTTCGGTCTCTTCTTGGGATGCAATTTCCAACAATGGTCCTCATCATGCCCTTCTTTCTTGCAATGCTTGCAATAGATCTTATCTTCCTTTCTCGCCACTATGTTTTCCTTCTTTCCACTCCACTTCCTTTTTTCCTCTTTTCTCGAAGACGATTCCCTTGATACACCAACTCTTGTTTTCCCTGCCTCAATGTATGTTTCTTGAACATAAACCTCATCAATATTAGTAGTTCCAAACATAAATACAATGTTACAAATATGTGCAGGAAACCTCCTATATACTTCATACACGTTTCTGGGGTATGTAAAGGAATATCTTACATCAATGCCATTTTACGAAATCCATCTGTGTATTCTTACACTGTTTGTCATTTTCTTAGTTTAAGACCTTTCCATTCAATTAAAGCCTTCTCTTTATAACCCAAAGGATAAAATTTATTTCTAAGTGCATAAAAAAAAACTTACCATGATGGAAATACATTACCCACTTGTTGCATGCCATTTTTCAACTTGATTTTCCACCATATGAGTGTTGTGTCAGCAAGTCGAAGCAATGCCAACTTGATTTGAGTTGCCTCATCCTTGATTTTTTGCACACTACGATAAACATCCATCTGTCTGACCTAGTTTTAAAGCCTCTCTGCATTGAATTCACCATCATACATGGGTAATTCAAATTTTACATCAATTTTAAGTAAATGCATATCATGTTTATCTTTATGGGAATGTTTTCTTACGGTGGATTTAGAACTTGAACTTGAAGAAGAAGAAGAAGTTGAGGGAGAAGAAGGAGCTGAAGGAGGAATTTGAGGAGGACTCTCTCCTTATTCACTTTTTACCTTTGAATATTCACTCAGAATCGATCTCTAACATTCCAAGCAATCCTCATATAGAACTTTCATCATCTCCAACATGGTGAAGAAAGTGTTTCGAAACTCTTTCTCCTCATGATAAAGTCCTTCCAATTCCATCTTCTCACTTTGAGAATTTCTCTTTTGTCAATCGAATATCAAGATTCTCTTCAACAATCTCTCCTTCACAACAATTCCCCCTTTCCCTGGTAATCATGCAAACTCAAAAACCAACCGTCAACCTGCTCTAATACCACTTGATTCAAAAAGATCTTTTAATGACTATGATTGAGTTTTTTAAAGCATGAGTTCATTAACCATTTAGGAATTTGATGAAATAAGAATAATTAAATATGAAACATAGCATCCATAATGTAATATAAAAATATGGAAATAAGCACAAAGAAACAACAAACCATAACATAAATCTCGATAACGAAATTCAACATAAGATTGCCTACGTCTTTGAGCCTTTGTCTCAGTGGGTGAGGCTTTCTTATTTCTCTTCAAATATTAAAAGGTACATCATAAAAGTGCCAAATGGATTACAAAATGATTTGCTTATGTTCTTCTAGATCTAAAAAACCCATCCAAACTGACGACACTGGAAACAGATGAACGAAGCTCCCAGAAATGGAAATTGCTCTCCTCAATGGCTTCCTTGCATAAAAATGGCTTTGGATTTTCAATTCTTCAAAATTTTCCTATTCTGAACCTCCCTCCTAGGTTGCCAAGAACCTTTGGTTTATATAGGCTTGAAGTTAGCAACAAAATCCCAACTTCCCCCCAAGATTTGGCCTCAAAAAGACCTCCAGATCCCCCAATATTGGCCAAAATCTCTCAAAACTGCTAAAAAATCAAATAAAATCTTTATTATATAGTTATTAAACCAAAATTTGGCAATTAAACCCCATTCATGTGGGCCCCTAGTCATATGGTCGCCCTCCATGTGGCCCTGGTCTGGTGCTAGTGCACTGCCCCCCCTAGATTCTTGTCCTTGGTCATCTGCACTAGGACATATGGTCGTGCCTCTATACTCCATGCACATAACTGTTATATCCATAACCCATGGTTACACACCTTGGTTGGCGGGCTAGCCTGGCCTACTAGGTGCTAACCTCACATATTTGCACTAAAAAATTAACATCCAGGTCATATGGCATATGGTAGTGAGAACTGGGGGCTAAACGCGAAGTCATACCCACGCACCAACATATAGAGAAGGATCCTATTGCAATATTCATATGGTATATTTGCGCCGAGGGATGGGTCTAGGACCCAACCCTTTAGTCCACTCGAATTTTGTTGTAGAAATTTTAAATATTATATTTAAACTATAGTTTACAAGCACTAATGTGGGAGGGCTGGTAGCCCGACCCTGTCAAAACGCACCACTAGGATCATAGGTCATGGGTTTGACTCCCCAAGAGTCCAATAAATTTTTTCCATACAAATCGACCAATGGAGGGGTGCCATGTGGTAGACCAATATTGGGCCATGTGGCACCTTGCTATTCGCCAAATAACTAACACATGTCCAAACATGATTCATTCACCTATCAAGAATATCTGCCCAGTCAACTAACCATTGTACTTACCACGTCACTATATGGTCATACAACCTGTACAGTCAACTGCCACGTCAACACTGTACGGACTGTACAGTCATCAAAATTTTGCCTGTTTGGAAAAATGAGCATACCATGATATCTTTCTCATACAATATCCTTCGAGACTGTTCAAGTTACATTGTGCTCATATCGACGAGGCCTACACACACATCCATTTTGAAGCCATTCTGAGCACTTTGATTATTAGGCCTTCCTAGACCCATTTTGTTTCATGATCAAGTGAGGATATACGAATGAACTTTACTATATTTAGGATTGACTGGTCCAATAAATCCAGGCCCCATTGTGAAAATGACTCTTCAATTGTTATAGGTTGCAATGGCATTACTGCTTTCTTCATTTTACCTAAACATTTCTGGCAAGAGATACATTTTCTGATCATTGAGTAAGAATCTTTAAAAATGGTCAACCAATAATAGCCCACTCACATATTTTATGGGTAGTTTTTGTGTGTGCAAATTGTCCTCCAAAAACACCTTCATGAAATTCTTGTAAAAACTTTTGAGCCTTTGTGCAATCGATGCATCTCAATAAAATCCCATCAAAATTTCTCCAAAATAAAACTTCAAAAAATAAAACATATTGATTGGACTTCATTTTCAATGATCTTCTTCTTTAGAAGTCATTCCAACAAGGAACTGCCTGTTGGATTACTGAGAGGGGGGTGAATTAGTAATAGAGATTTTTTTTCCTTTTTAACCATATAATGCAAGTGTTATATCAATGTAGCATTATCATCCAATAATTGCAGAGTAAATAAACAATGAACACATGAACAATCATACACATACACAGTACACCAATGTTTTTATGTGGAAACCCAAAGCAGGAGAAAACCATGAAATTATTTTTCTTATATGTCTTTAAGAATTGCATTCATTGGAAGCACCAAATTCCTTTGTTTTCTAGTTGTAACTGGAAGGAGGATCCAACCCCCTAGTTTCTCAGGCTACAACCTGAGGAAGGCTCCAAATCTCCTATTCTCTGGATACAACTAGAAGGAGTCTAAAACCCCCTATGTTCTTTGACTACAACCAGAAGGTGGCTACAACCACCTGTCCTTGCCCCGTCCAACCACCCTAATGTATAAGTAGAATGATGGAACCACTGTCACACTATCATTGTGAGATATATTGTTGTAAACCTGTACCAATCAACCTACATCGATAACCTAAACCATGAATTAACCATGCATCAACCTGTACCTCAACCTGTAATCAACTTGTACCATAAACAAGTGCATCAACCATGCACCAACCTGTACCAAACAACCTGTAATCAACTTGTACCATAAACATGTGCATCAACCATGCACCAATCTGTACCAAACAATCTGTTATGAAATTTTACCATAAACAAGTTCATCAACCATGCACCAACCTATACCTCAACCTGTACCATGAACAAGTGCATCAACCATGCACCAAACCTGTGCAAATAACCTGTCACAACAACTTGTCCAAACAACCTATCGCAACAACCCGTCTCATCAATCTTATCAACCAAATCATATCTACTCACCAAGATCAATCATTAAGGAATCTCTGAAAGATGTGCATCAACCAAGCATAACACAACAACTCATAATTATCACCAAGATCAATATGTTCTTCTAATAATATACCAATACAATTATGCTACATCATCCATAAACCATGTGTCAACAATACTACTAACAAGTCCCTCCAACCATGTACCAAATATGCACCAATCATGTATCAACTACTCATCGGCTATGACTCATCAAGATGTACCAACATCATCAACTATACACCTCATGTATGTGCCAACTCATCAACTACTTGTCTCAACCATGTACCCAACATGTACCTCAACCAAAAGGCCTCATCAATTTCATCATCCAAATATGATTTGTAAATCTATAATAGACATGGTGTATATGATAACATACATGCAAACCTTCCTTAACTTTAACAACAAAAGACTATCGTTTTCATCAAACTTTACTATAGTCTTACATGACTAAATTTGGATTAGTCAATAACCCTAACTTGAAATAACCATAAAATATGTACTTGTAATGAATAAATATCAGAAAAATAGTACACAATTTTCTTCAGTGTCTTTTATGCAATTCCTCCAGGTTTCACTTCTTGTAACCTCTCTGAAAATGAGTTATATAAAAAATGGTATACCTTATTGAGTTCTAGATTATTCTAGAGAGCGAACTTGTAGAGCATTCCCCGCATGAAATGTTTGTTGTATGGATATGAAGATTTTACATAGAATACTACACAATGTACTCTAACCAATACATTTTATCTTACTGAATTTGGATATGTTATGATGATGTTATGATATTTTTACCCAAAACACCTATTTTAGAGTAGTTTCAGGACTAGCCAAAAACCCTATTTTCCACAGAGTGTAAATCCAAAAATGCTACGACCTAGAAGATGAAATGTTTATCATAGCTACTTGGATATGTTTCCTAAATGCCCTCCCAATTGTACATTCTGAATCATTCTACAAAAAACATTATTGCGAAAATGGTGAGATGACCTGCAAATGACATACCTTAGAAAGCATCATCAAAACAATTTATCCTCCCTTGAATTTCGATAATTTATCCTTTGGTTACCTTAGTCACTTGTATATATTCAATATGCTCAAGTGTGATTAAAAATGAGAGACCCTTTCCTCTTATTTATACTTTCATGTAGCTTCCTCAAGGGGTTACTTTCTAACCATCTTAACCCACTTTCCTTATTTTAGGGCTAACCCACTTCTAACCACCTATCCACTTAGTAATTTCTCCATTAACTTTATTATTTAAGTAATTTATTTTGTATTCACTTTGACTTATAGTAGACTCATCACTTCACTTTATTATTTAAATTACCTTCTAACCATCTTAACCCACTTTCCTTATTTTAGGGCTAACCCACTTCTAACCACTTGTCCACTTAGTAATTGTTGGCATGTTTTTCAAGAAAGGAATGTGCATGTCATTGATGGAAAGAAAAACCGTGATTACATTCAGAATATTGATGGAAATAACAACAACACCGATGGTTTTCTTACAGCAAGAAAATAAGCAATAAGGAAAGCGACAATGATGGCAAATAGGGAAAGCATAAGCTCAGGTGAAGAAGCAAATAGTAAGCAGAGATCACAACTCAGAAGAGATAGATATTTGCACTTTCCAGAAATGCAGCTGAGGTCCAAGAGAAAGACTCGCAGGAGGAGAAAAGGTTGAGACCTTTTGAACACTTAGAAAATATTCTAAGTCAGAGAGATCATAAATCTCAGGAGGAAGAACGATAGTGGTCGTTGGATCACCAATATTGACTACCCGATGATCGTTATATCAATGCCCAGTGACCAGAGGAAGTGCAGAAGAGAAATACATATATGATCCATTATATTTGAGCGATGAGGACCAACATCCGTTAGATCCAATATAACTGCGAAGAGGATAAGGAGCCATCCTCCAATTTAGTGAAATGCGAAATCACAACGAGATCTGAGCCATTGAATCCAGAGGACACATGGAAAGAGATCAACATTTCACTGACTGAAGAGTCAAAGGAAGGAGGTTCTCTAACCTTTGAAGTCATGAAACGCGAAATCATGATAATATCTGGACCGTTAGATAATAGAGGGGTGTGGACCGTTGATCTAGGGTATTTCGAATATCAGGAGTTAAAAGAGTCAGGGATGGCTCACGTTCAAACATCTGAAATGTGAAATCACAATAAGATCTGGACCGCTGATCTAATATGAAGTTTGAGTTTGCAAAGAGGAGATATTGATCATTGAATCGAGGAATAAACTAGGCCAACAGATCTAGCAGAAGAACATGTTCCACGAGAGGAGATCCACATCAACAAGGAAAGTTGCAGACCGTGTCAGCAAGGACCACGTCAGATAGGAACTCGTGAATTCCCGAAATGTAGAAGGTAATCACGACCATTAAGTCATGAGAAATATCATACCGTTGATATGAGGTGATAGAAGTCAGAAAAGGTGAAGAGAGAAGAATGTACACATACCAAAGAGCATGAGAGGAACAAAAAAATAACAGATAGAAAGAGACAACAATTGAAGCCAAGTATGAATAGAACAGAAGAATAGTGAAGCAGAGAAGAATTGCATAACGAAGAAGAAGTGGTAAGAATTGATATATCTGTATTGTTGGTTATTCAATCATTTATTTATAATCAGGGAGGTAGGGAGGTGCTAGGGAGGACTGTAGTCCTTTTTTATTCAAGTTGGTTCTTGAATACTGGAAGTTGTAGCTTTTATCTAGTTGTGTCTAGAAAATAGGGTGTCAGGGTGGTGCTAGGGAAAACACATAATTTTATGTATGCAAGTTGGTGCCTGTATAAGTGGAAGTAGGTGCTTCCATCGAGTTGGTGCTGGAACACTCAGGGAGTTGGTGCTTCCTTCTAGTGGGTGCTATAGAAACTAGAGATTTGGTTCTCTCAATAAGTTGCATCTTGTAAACATAGGCAGTAGCCTCATTTTGAGTTGGTGCTCAAAGATAGATTATGTACATAACATAAAAGATTTCCAATCATTCGAAGAAGAAGATGTTTTCTCCCTTTATGGGTTTCCTCATGAAAATCTGTCTCTGTGTATATCATATGTGTGATTGATGGTTATTATTTTTGTTTTTCATATCTTGTATAATCTTGATGGCCACTTGGTGAAGTTTAAAAAATGTTTTAATAAACATAATATTGTTTAAGCAGAGTAACAACTGATTCACCCCCCCCTCTTAGTTGTCTTAGTAATTTCAACAATTGGTATCAGAGAAAGGTTCCTTTTATTTAAAGGTAGATCTATAAGCTTAAACATGACAAGTCATGAAGGAACTTTAGCCAATACGCCTCCTTTATTTGATGGAACAAATGTTTCCTTCTGGAAAGTTAGAATGAGAACATACATAATGGCCTTAGGTGCTGATGTTTGGGATGTAGTATAAACTGGATATATAAAGCTTGTTGTGCTAGGTTCTAAAGATGATAATTTAGAATTTAGTTTCAATGCAAAGACAATTAATGCTATCTTGAATGGACTTGCTGAAACTGAGTTTGTAAAGGTGATGCATATTGAATCTGCTAAAACAATGTGGGATAAACTTATTAGCAGTTATGAAGAAAATGAGAAAGTAAAAGATGCAAAACTTCAAACATATAGATTGGAATTTTAACAACTAAAGATGAATGAGGAGGAGACAGTTAGTAATTATTTTTTAAGAGTTGAATAGCTTGTGAATTCCATGAAGGGTCTTGGTGAGAATATTGAAGATGCCTTTTTAGTTCAGAAGATTTTAAGATCTTTGCTTGATAGATTTAATCCAAAAGTTTTTGCAATAGAAGAATTAAATGATCTTAAAACTATGTCTATTGATCAACTCCTAGGAACTCTAACTGCATATGAAATGATAATTAGAAAATATAAATCCATCACTAGAGAAGCATATTTTAAAGCAGACAAGAATACTGATCTAGAATTAGATGATATTGAGGCAAAAATTGTGACAAGGTTAAAGAAAGGATCAAGAAAATATCAAGGCAAGTTGCCTATCAAATTTTTTAACTATGGTAAGATAGGTCATTTTTAATCTAAGTGTCCTCACAAGAAAAAGGAAAAGAAATTTGATGATGAAAATAAATACAAATTTAAGAAATATAGTAAAATGAAAAGTTTGTGTGCAAATAATGACGACTCCTCAGAAGACATAGATAGTGATTCATCCTGCAGACAAAGTGAATGATTTTATACTTATGGCTATGGGATATCTTGATTATGAACACACAGGAGGTGACATGGATGATGAATAAGATTTGGTGGATAAGGAAGGTGAATTAATGAGTGCTTTAGAAGAAATTGACAGACTCAGATTTAAGAAGAGAAAACAAAAACAATTGTTGATGCAATTTAAAATGAGTGGTAAAAAACCTAATGAAGACTTTTCCTTGATAAAAGTAGAGTTATAAGAGGCAAAGAAAATAGAGGACATTCTGAAACAACAGTTATCAGAGAAGAAAACGAGATGTGAAGCCTTGGAAGAAGAGATAGTAAAAAACAGAAAAGAGATGGAGAAATTTAAGGCAATGTATCACCAAAATCTGTCAAGTATTAAAGCCTGAGAAGGATTAACTTCCATTCTAAATCAGAAAAGGAATCCAAAGTTTAAAGCTATCTTGGGTTATGAAGAAGGATGAAGTAGTGATGAGCCAAGTAACAAAAAATCCATCAAGTTTGTCAAATCTACAATCATTGAAAACCACCACTCTGCAGAAACAGAGAAAGATAATCAGTCGTCAAGAAGGAATGAAAGAAAAAGTACCAGAATCGAATCTGTATATCAAAGAAATAACAAAAATACATCATATGGTCAAAGAAATCATCAGCATGGAAGAAATCGACTCACTCAAAGAAGACAACCATTTTCCAGGTACAAAGGATTTTTCTATGGATATTGTTTTTTCTGTTCTAACTTTGGCCACAAAGCTGTAAATTGTTCTTTAAGATTTAGATATGAGCAATCAAGATACTCAAGGAATAATCATATGCTACAACAAAGATTGAGACAACCAAGTAACAAATAACCACTGACTACAAATCATGTGATGGTTGGGAAAAATACACAGGTTAAGCATAACAACAGTTATGATCATAAAAATCGTTATGATCTATTATTCAGTGAACTAGAATGTTACACCTGCCATAATTATGGAAATACATATGCAGACTGTTGTTTAAGGAACTATAAGCCAGATTTGAATCCTGCTGCTGAAAATTTCAAAGTTTGGTAGAAGAAAGAAGATGACCAGTGTGGATTAGTGTTATCATCCCAAAGACAAACGGATCCCCAGTATATTGACAGTGGATTTTCCAAACATATGATTGGAGACAGATGTAATTTTCTAACTCTAAGTGAAAGCAAATCAGGGAATGCAACTTTTGGAAACGATGCACCAGGAAAAATAAAAGGTAAAGGAATGGTGACTCTGAGTAATGGGAAAGGGAAGGCTCAAGATGTGTTCTTTGTAGATGGTATGAAACATAATATTCTTAGTGTCAGTCAAGTCTGTGACTGAGGATATGATTTTTTTTTTACTTCTAAAGATTGTAGAATAAAATATGTGAATTCGGGACAACTGATTGCAAAAGGCGTAAAACCAGAAAACAATGTTTATGTGTTAAAAGAAGAAAAAGAAGAATGTCACTTAAGCAAGCATAATGAAAGTTGGCTATGCCATAAGAGACTTTGACACCTAAATTTTGATCATATAATCAAGCTTAGAACTAGTGGGGCAGTAAATGATCTTCCAAAGATATCAAAGACATATGATTCTGTTTGTAAACCTTGCCAAATAGGAAAGCTTAATCGAACA
>ML831189.1:55062-66973 GCA_009831015.1 Picea engelmannii
CTTCTAGCCTATAAAAGAAGGGGTAGGGGTACTATTCAAAGAGGAAAATCATAGCAAAGAAACTCTGCCCAATTGCCGAATCCGTTTTGTCCCAACCCTTTAGCCTTTCCTCAAGCTTTAGGAGAATTCAAGCAAAGCAGTTGAGGACAAAGAAGAGGAGGAGCCTAGGATCAGGATTGAGGAACGATGGCTGGTCTCTAACATCATTGTAAGTGATTCATATTGAGATTAATAAAAAGATGCTTTTCTCGTCCCAAATACACGAGTTTTATATGTTTTATTTGATTTGTGTTTAATCTCTAACCCTCTAGTAGAACAATAGCATGCATGCGTAGTTTTGTCTTGATTGCAGGATCGCTTTTTGGAAGGAACAACAGAAGCAAGGAGATAAATCTCAACGGAGGATCTACACCAACTGTCGATAAAAAGGTTAGTTGGTTCTTCCCCTGTTTTCTTGTGAAAAAGGGTTTTAGGTTGGGGTAGAAGGTTAAAAGTTATTTCTGAAGGGTCATGATCTGCATGCAAGTTTAAACCCTAGCTTGTTAGTCCGTAGGGTAGAATACCCCACAACAGAATTGGCGACTCCACTGGGGATATTTTACTCTTAGGGTTTCCGGATTTCATTGAAGGTTTTTGGGTAGTTCAAAGAATAGAGTTTCTGTTTCTTTGTTGTTTTTGTTTTCTGTTAGGTCAAAAGCTAGCAGGGAACCTGGTTATCAATACCATTTTTTCCTTGACTGTTGCTTGACTTTTATTCCCGGGACACACAGAGGTACCCGCGGCCTGCAGAAGCCTTGCCCGCATGTAACCCGCACCCTAACCTTCTACAGCCCGCGGTTGACCGCCTGCTGTAGTGGTTTCAGTAGCGTGTAGAGCCCAGGAAGCTTAAGAGGCAGTCTCCTCTTCCCTGTCATAATTTTACCTTCTCAGGGGGATTTTTGGATCCTGTCTGGGTCTTGATTGGTTTACTGTCTTGCTTTCAGTCTGCCTTATTGTGTTGGTTTTCCTTTGCATTTTTTTTCTTTTTTTGCAAATTTTCCTTTTTTGATTGAAGTAGAAGCATCCAAGCCTTTAGGAGACCCTGGTTGTCAATACCAGAGGATTCTTTCAGGTCTGGGCTGCCTGTGTTTGATTTTTTCTTAGATTTTGTACATACCCGCGGGCTGCTTCAGTTCTGAGCGTGGGTACCCACGTGCTGTTATAGCTCAGAACGCGGTTGAACGCGTGCTGTATTGGTGACAGTCGCGGGCCTGTCTGGTTGCCTTTTAGCCTGGGTGGGGCAGTCATCCCCTCCTGTGGTGGAAGAGCTCCTTTCAGGGTTTGGATTCTAGAGGGGCACAGTAAGTAAGTTAGGGCCTCATATCATTAGCTTGTGTTTTGCTTACTTGATGTTTTGATAGAAAAGACAAAAGAGAAAAAATATTTGTTTTGTGGTTTTTAGGCAAGTGTTAGAATCGGTGTTGTCTTGATTTCTTTTTTGGCATTTTGTGCTCTGATTCTTTTTGCGATCTGCGCTTTAAGCCAGAGTTTTCTTTTCATTCTCTTGGTTTTTTTCTTGTCATCATTTCTCCTTGTTGCGTTATTTTGCAATAAAAAAAAAAAAAAATTGTTTCATTTTCTTCTTGATTTGAAGATTGTGTTGTTGCATCAGTAGCTAGGAAAGAAGTCTTTTTGCATAAGTTTTTGCAGTGCATTTCAAGTATAAGTAGCTCACAGATCTAAGTGAAAATCCTTCATATTTACTGCATGAAATCTTAGTAATTTTGAAAAGAAAAGAAGTCTTTTTGTTAAAAGTTGCTGGTTTTGCATTTTAGTAAAAGTTTTTGTTTCCAAGCACTTCTTGTTCATTTTGCTTTGAGTCTTTTTACACACCATCAGTTTCATTGTCGTACCTTGTGACTTAAAAAGCCCATTAAAAGCAACGCTAATTAAAATCAATTAGACTTTTTGTTTGTAGGGTGCATACACTAGCTCAGGACTAGGGCCTTGGAATAGGTTGGAGAGTAAATTTCTCCAAGGCCACTCAAACCAAACATTGGAGTCTGTCAATAGGGAGTGTAGAAGTCCAGTTACAGAAAGTTATCCGGGACCCCCCTCTAACACAGGGGATAAACACGAGGTCACGTAAGGAGAGGTAGCAGAGATAACCCCTCCAAAGCTAGACCGAGCGTTGTGGAGAACACATATTGAGGATTTGTTAAGGGATTCCGTCGTTTGCATTTGCCACAGAGCTTCGTGGGTCTCAAATCCGTTCGAGGTCCTCAGTTGTCTTCCAGACCATTTTCTCTCGATACCCTTGACAGGTTTCAGGCTTGATACCCTTCTCATTGTGGTCTACCCGACTACCGACTGTACCCGCCTGGTGACTATTCACGTGCTGGCAAACTAGTTGCCAATCTTTTCTAGGGACATACATGGGTGACTATAGGGGTATACCGCGGTACCTAGGATAGACATCGGGCCACGCTTTGCAGAGTATACCTGGAGGGTTCTTTCTTATTCGAGTTGAACTTGCACCGGTAAGTTGCTCTAGTGTTGGTTGTTGTAACTGTTCTTCCAACTAGTTTAGTGCTTGCTTGATTTATCTTCTAGGGGCTTTGTTTTAGTGAATGTTACTGTTTGTTCATGTAGAATACCTTAGTGTGTCATGAATATTCTCACACAGTGGAGGATTCGGAGCTCCGCCAGTCACAAAGGCTTCTGGGCCTGCCGCCAGTTATACTGGAGCCACCTCCGCCACCTTTGAGGCGGAAGCTGGACCATCAAGGGTCTTTCGAAGCAACCGGGGCTTTTGATCCTGAACAACTTCCCGAGGAATCGACCGCCAATCTTGGATTGGTTGAAACCTCCAACACTGATATCTGGACACCGGTTATTGTACCAGTCCAATTTACTGAATTCCTATCAGTGCCTCATACAGTTATGGCAACAGACATTTCTACTTCATCTGGGAATTCATCCATTCCCATCACCGTTGCTACCACAGGAGAAGCTTCTCCTAACTTGCCTTTGTCGACGGTCCGGGCCACCATGGTCTCGGCTGCAACTACGTTGCACAGTGGATCGACCCCATCTATAGCGGCGACCACACCTCCTTACATACCTAGTGCGACATGCCCTCCGTTTTCATACGGTATGCCTAGTTCAGGTACTAGTCCTGCACTCACTTCATCCACTTTCCAGACTTTGGGTCTGGGGGCAGGGAGCTCTAACGCTCCTCTGCAAGGTCAACTTGGGGGAATTCCTGTCCCTTTCAATGCTTTTCCTTATGCTAAAGGTCATATTCCTCCTTCATCCCCTTCGCTTGGTGGATCACATCAGCAGTCCACCGGGTAGCCTACACACACAAGTCCTTTTGGAGCCGGGAGTCAAGGAACACCTGCGCAAACTCAGCCGGTAGGTTTGTCACCATTTGTTTAGAACGAGACGTTTGGTAATAACACTTTCGCATCCGCTGCTTTCCCATCTGGGGGCACACCTGGTTTTGGACAGTTTACGCCGGCACAGGGTACTATTCCTACGTTGGGGGCACATATACCAGGACCTTGGAACTCAGCACAAGGATCCGTTCCGTCCTCTGGAATGTCGTTCTAGGGTAATTCTTTCCACAACTAATGGAACCCCAGACAGACCTCTATGCCTCTTCCATCAGGACCGGCATGGGGTAATCCATCCCAAAGTCCGTCAAACACGATGAACGCCCAACATCCTATGTCCTTCATGGGGAATCAATCAATGATGTCTCCTCAGATGCAAAACCCTTACGCTGGTCAGGGCCATGGTTTCTACCAGAACCCAGGCCAGCAACCAAACTTTTCCTGGCAACCTAGTGCCAGTCAAACTCTAGGACCCTTTTATCCCAGCTATCAACAGCAACCTAAATTACCATTCTTGGCGACGTTACACTTGCTATATTTGACACGGTTGTTAAATGATCCTATCTGTCATGATCCGCATTGGCCTCCTATGCCGACGAAGTTGCCTTTGGACATCCCAAAGTTCGAAGCCAAGCCTAACAAAGATCCAGGTGATCACATGACTACTTTCCATCTCTGGTGTTCATCTAACTCACTGAAAGATGACTCCGTCCAGTTGCAATTGTTTCAATGCACTCTTATTGGGAGTGTCGCGAAATGGTACATAGAGCTTGATCATTCATGGTATTCCTCTTTTGGAGAACTGGCGATGGCCTTCCTTAACCATTTCCAGTTACAGGTGAGATACGACGCCGGCACAGAATTGCTAACTAATTTTGAGCAGATGATCGCAGACCATATCTCGGATCATATTCGAGAGTGGCGACGCCGAAAGAGTCTTATCAAGGTACCCGTCCCGCCAGCATTCCTTCTTGAGTGGTTCCTTAAGTCTTTAGTTCCGCAGTTATCCAAAGACGTCGCAACTTCAGGGGTTTTCTCCGAGGAGGATGCCATCATGAGGGATCAACAGTTTGAGCTTATCTATTCTCAGTCTGGTCTATTGTACAACATCCTTCCAGATGCACCATGATCGATTCTGGACAAAACCAGACAGAGAGCCAGACCACATGCCGATGGTATTGTTGGTTCGGCACAAACCAAGCCCACTGAGAAATTGACAAAAAAATTGCAACAGTTATCTATACAACACTCAGCAGCCAGCCAGACTACTGCTTTGGCTGCTCCCCCTACCCAAACATCGGAAGTACACTCCGTGCAAATGACTAACCCAAAGGCCAACCAACAACCTGAAGGGAAGAAAAAACAACGTAAGAGGGGTAAGGGGGATAAAAAACCAAATGATAATGCGGGCGAGGGCCCCACGGAAAAGAGGAAGGCGAGGTATCCATGCAACCTATGTGCAGAAGACCACCCGACCCATCTATGCCCTCAACTTGCGGAGGCCCAGAAGTTTGTCACACAGCAACAACAAGTCATGTTGACTAATCCCTTTCAGCATGGGAAAAATTTAACTCAAGCCTCTGTGAGTGGCGAAGGGGGTAGCCAGGAAAACTACCCTCCTCCAAACAATTCATCTTCCGCGAACGTATATATGGTTAAAAATGATGCTTTCATAACGACTAGAGCACATGTCTATAGCGAACCAAGTGCCTCTGAGAAGGGCAAATAAGTCGAGATCCCATCTCTTCCTCTCCAGATCAAGAAGACATTGGGTGAAACAATGACACGCATTCCAAAGGGTGCGTTCAAGAGAGCTTCTCACAATCCAAATGCAAGGGCCACCCAGAACTACTCTGTGGTGGAAGACTTATCACAAACCCCTTGTGCTATGTCCGCTTTGGAAGTCCTCCAAAGTTTCCCTGCTCAGAGGAAAACCTTGTTGACTGCTTTAGGCTCTACCGAGACTTGTAACCCAGGAACCATCATGTTAGATACAACTGACTTAAAACCTCGTTTACCTTACCATGTCATGTTTCAGATAGTAGTGGCTCACCCCACGAAAACTTTTACATGGAATATCTTCCGCACGGTGGTAGACGAGGGTGCTTCGACTTGCGTTATGTCGTTAGCATGTTGGAAATCCATCGGCCAGCTCGAGTTGTCTCCATCACCTACTCTCCTTACTGCGTTCAACGATCATTCTTTCCGACCACATGGCATCATTCCTTCTTTCCCTGTGCAATTAGGGGGAAAGACCGTGTGCGTCGAAGTAGAGGTAGTCGATGCCCCCATTGATTACAACCTCTTGTTAGGTCGTAGTTGGACTTATGCTATGCAAGCCGTGGTCGCTACAATCTTCCGAGTCTTATTGTTTCCACATGAAGGTTGGATAGTGACTATTGATCAATTATCCTTCTCTCAACCTGACCCAGCCTTGGGGGCATCCACGGTTCCTATGGTTGATAATCCTCAAGCTGGTGTCGTTAACGTAGGAGTTGGTTTGTGCCCATCTTTGATGGGTACTTTCGATTACCCACCTCCTCAAGGCGATGACAAGTTTATATCGACTCACCACAAGGCTGAGATTTTCCATGTTTTGTCGTTCCGCACGACTTACTTCATGGATCCGTGGATTCTTCCTTCCCCATCAGCCACGATGGATGCGACAGGGCACCCCGGCATGTCCATGCCCTTGTCAGTTGCTGAAGTAGCGTACTCTTTGGTCCAGCAAGCTTCAGTCACTCCCGATCCGACTCCCACACAAGAGTTGGATCTACTTCCAGAGACTATCTGGGCTTAGGATTCTCTTGTCAACACCGATTCGTTAGATTTAGTATTTCCTTCGGACGAAGCTATAATCGAAGCAATGACTGGTCCGGACAAACCTTGGGATGATTTTCATCACAGATCATATTTCTTCCCAGAGTTAAGTCGAATCGAGGCAGGAGAATTCACTATCACCATGATGGGAGATCAGCCATGTCCCATTAACCTCTTAGCTACACAGGAAATTTATGCTGAGGGAAATATGGCGACTATCATTGCCACTATATCTATCAATATCCCCCGAAACCCTGGTGTCGTGGAGAATGTATTCGTCGAAGCGGATTGCTCCCCCGAAGAGATTCATATTTACACGGATTTTTTCAAAGAATTCTACGACGTTTTCGCCTGGTCTTATGAAGCGATACCTGACATCGACCCACAAAGTGTCGATCATGGGCTACTTTTGTTTTTTTTCAAGCTCGCTTTGAGACCCAAAAGAAACATCCGGCGAGACTGTATTTATGCTTTTTGATCTCGTCCGGATTAACTGAGAAAAGTAACCATTATGGAGTCTTCTTTAAGCCCTTTTCAGACTCCTTAAAGATGAAAAGATTGCTGAGTGACCTTGTTTCTTCACACTCATTAAATTGGTCCATAAGAACGTTCCTTAAACGGGTCTCCTTTTAAGACCTTTTCAGACCCTCTAAACATGAAAATATTGTCGAGCGATCTTGTGACCCTTCACGCTCGTTAAACTGAAATTTGAAGTCACGTCTGTCCGACGGTATTTTACCCCTTTTTCGGTCCGGACGGTCAACTGTACGAACAAAGGAATGCTCTATCGAATTCCAATTCTTTAGAAGAGTATCCTCAGGTATGATTTTATTCCTTTTTCGGGCCTGAGGGACTAAATTTACGAAAAATAAACCCCCCCGGAGTCCATAGTTAAGCTCTTTTTAGACTCCTTAAAATTGAAAAGATTGTTGAGTGACCTTATTCTTTCACACTCGTTAAGATGGTCCAGAAGAACATTCCTAACAGAGTCCATAGTTAAGCTTTTTTCAGACTCCTTAAAAGTGAAAAAATAGCTGAGTGATCTTGTCCTTTTCACACTCATTAAAATGGTTTTGAATTGACGTCTTGTCGGTGCTAGTTTACCCCTTTTTCGAACCGAATGGACTATTGACGAAAAAGGTACCCCTATGGAGTTTTCTTTTATGATTTTTCAGACTCTCTAAATATGAAAAACACCGAGCTTCCCTTCTTTGGGCTCATTAAACTTACATCGAAGGACGTTACCATTGTGTGTTCTATCAACCGCATCTACATCCTTTACCTTTCAGCCTAGTAACAGTTTGCCTTTGTGTCTTAACACCTTTGGCCACTGGAGGATTTTTCCCGAGTATCATTTCCTAGAACATCAGTCTTGTCCTTGTGACTTGAGCTTGTATGTTTGTTGTGCTTGTTCCTCCACTGTAACGTAACATTCATTTATTCTTTTTCAAAATCATCAAAAAGAATAAAAAAAATCAAATATACCCCAAAAAAAGGATGGGAAAAGTATTTTCTTTATTGGCAGCATTATGAGTCACCCTTGGATAAAGCACATCTGTCCGTTTAATTCATCAGACTATGGGATGTAGTACGACCTTAGGAAGCTTTGCTCGTTATATTGAGTTGTGTCCTCCACCATTTGGTTACTCTTCCAAACATATGGAGAGTTTGCGTTGCCTCCTGCTTCGTAGAATTATGATTAACAGATATGCTACTTGAGTCTTATCACTTGTCGTGCTATTGTCCAAGGGAAGTTTTTCACTAAGCCTGAGTCGGCCCCTCTGCAATATGTCTCTTGTCCGCATACTCGACCATCCTGAATGTCCAATCAAGTCCTTTTTCAAAATCACTGAAGCCTTCAGTCTGATCATCAAGATTATCAATTTTGTCCATGCCTGACGAGCCATCGAATACCTCTGGGTAGTGCAGTCGTACACTCATCTTACACTCCTACCCGAGTTTTGAAGATTTTGAATTTGTTGATCGAGCTCTGAAGTCCTCATCTCTAGCCATCAGACCTTATCAGCTTCTACGAAGATGGATACTTTGCATGTATATCTTTTTGATTTCGAGATGTAGATCCGCTGTGTACTATTGGAGGCTACACCTTATATAGTTATATGACATGGATCTACAGTGTATTTGATTGGTAGCCATGCATTCTATTTTATCCCGAGCATGGGTATGCTCACCTTGGTGAGACAATTGTTATTTTGCAGACGACACCTCTTGATTCCTGATTCTTGGGCTCACTCATTCAGCATATCAGTACATATTGGTAAAATATTGGTAATGTATTTCGGCCATCAGATGCTCTTCTGACCTCACACATTAGGGGGCATCTGTTATAACCCTAAATTTCACCACACATGCTTACCTGGCATCATGCCAACTCATATCCCTTATTTTCCAAAAAACTACTGAACATTTCCTCTAAAAACTCCATTTTTAAAAAGCAAACTCTAGCAGGCCCACTACAGCCCGTGGGCAAACACTAGCAGGCCCACTACAGCCCGCGGGGCAAACGCTAGCAGGCCCACTACAGCCCGCGGGTGCCTTCAGAATCACAAAAAACGGAAAGTTGCCGATGGGACAAAAAGCTTTGGGTCAGTTAACTAGAACTCCCGGCCATGCATGGTCGAGAGTTCGTCCAAAACCCTATCTCCTTCTAGCCTATAAAAGAAGGGGTAGGAGTACTATTCAAAGAGGAAAATCATAGAAAAGAAACTCTGCCCAATTGTTGAATCCATTTTGTCCCAACCCTTTAGCCTTTCCTCAAGCTTTAGGAGAATTCAAGTAAAGCAGTTGGAGGAAAAAGAAGAGGAGGAACCCAGGATCAGGATCGAGGAACGGTGGCCGGTCTCTAACATCATTGTAAGTGATTCATATTGAGATTAATAAAAATATGATTTTCTCGTCCCAAATACACGAGCTTTATATGTTTTATTTGATTTTTGTTTAATCTCTAACCCTCTAGTAGAACAATAGCATGCATGCGTAGTTTTGTCTTGATTGCAGGATCTCTTTTTGGAAGGAGCAGTAGAAGCAAGGAGATAAAGCTCAACGGAGGATCTACACCAACCGTTGATAAATAGGTTAGTTTGTTCTTCCCTTGTTTGCTTGTGAAAAAGGGTTTTAGGTTGGGGTAGAAGGTTAAAAGTTATTTCTGAAGGGTTATGATCTGCATGCAAGTTTAAACCCTAGCTTGTTAGTCCATAGGGTAGAATACCCCACAACAATGACTCTCCTCAAAAAGAACTCTTTCACTTGGACTCCAGCAGCTGCTCAAGCTTTTCAAACCTTGAAGATGGCCATGTGCATGACTCTGGTTCTGGGCCTTCCCGACTTCACAAAGACCTTTGTGTTGGAATGTGACACCTCAGGGAAAGGAATCGACGTTGTCCTTATGCAAGAGGGTCGAACTTTGGCCTTCACTAGAAAGCAACTGTTTGAAAAGAATCTGGGAAAACCCATTTATGAAAAAGAAATGTTGGCAATTCTGCATGCCGTTGAGTTTTGGCATCCATATCTCTTGGGGCAACGCTTCCACATTAAGAAAGACCATCAAATCCTCAAGTACTTTCTGGAACAATGCATTTCCTCCCAGGAACAACAAAAATGGGTGACTAAGCTCTTTGGATATGATTATGAGATCATTTACAAGAAGGGCAAAGACAATGTCATGGTGGATGCACTGTCCCAAAAATATGAAGGTGAAGGATCCCTTTTTTCTCTTTCCTTCATTGTACCCGGTTGGCTCCAAGATGTGCGCCAGGAATGGCTTCAAGATCCCAAAAGTTCACATCTGATCCAACAACTGCAGAACAAGGCTCCAACTCCCCTAGGGTACTCTTGGCTCCAGGATGAGCTTCGATAAAAAGGCCTCTTGTATTTAAGTAAACAATCCAAGCTCAAATCCACGGTGCTTTCTAAGATTCATGCTACCCCCACAGCGGGGCACTCAGGGTTCACCAAAACATATGACCCAGTCAAACGTTCTTTTTTCTGGGATGGTATGAAACAGGGCATCCGTAAGTTTGTCTCTGAATGTGAGGTGTGTCAACGCAACAAGGGAGAAACAGTCAAATCTCCAGGCACCCTCCAACCGCTTTCGATTTCCCCTACTATTTGGAAGGATATCTCTATGGACTTTATTACAGGCTTACCCAAATCGGGGAATAAATCAATCATAATGGTGGTGGTGGATCGCCTTTCCAAGTATGCTCATTTTTGTGCTCTTCCCCACCCATTTACTGCATCCACAATGGATCAAATTTTCATGGACCAGGTCTTCAAGCTTCATGGCATGCCACACTCTATTGTTTCTGATCGAGACCCAACTTTCACAAGCAATTTTTGGCAAGAGCTGTTTAAGCTACAAGGCACACAATTGCATCTCAACTCAGCTTATCATCCCTAGACGGATGGTCAAACGGAAGTTGTCAACAAGTGTTTGGAAACATATCTGAGGTGCGTTGCCTCTGAAAAACAACACCAGTGGGCTCAATGGTTACCCCTCACTGAATGGTGGTACAACACTACATACCATACAACCACTCGCATGACTCCTTTTGAAGCGGTATATGGATAGAAGCCACCTTCATTTCTCTCATACTTACCGGGTACCTCGAAGGTCTAGGCGGTTGACCAAACACTTACAGTCCGAGAGGATATCCTTCATACCCTTAAAGAGAACTTGGTCATGCCACAAAATAGAATGAAGCAGCAAGCAGATCAAGGTCGCTCTTAACGCCAATTTGCAGAAGGGGATCAGGTGTTTCTGAGACTGCAACCATATAAGCAAACTTCCGTCAAGGCCGAGCATTGTCAGAAGCTAGCACCCAAATTTTATGGCCCTTACACAGTTCTCAAGCATGTGGGACAAGTCGCATATCAATTAGCTTTGCCTAGTCAATTGAAGCTACATCCTGTATTTCATGTTTCATGCTTGAAGAAGGTGATTGGAACCAGGTGCCAAATTCAAACCAACCTTCCAGAGTTAGCTGAAGAAGGATCCATTTGGCTACATCCATTAGCAGTTTTGGACCAGCGTGAGTGTTTCTTGCATCAGAGAACCATCAAGAAAGTGCTAGTATAGTGGAAAGATATGACTCCAGCAGATGCCACTTGGGAACCAGCTACCATTTTGCAGTAGTTTCCACATATCAAGCCTTGAGGACAAGGCTGTTTTTAAGGGGGAAGACATGTTAAGGTCCTAACCCTCACATAGGTAGATCAATGTATTCGGATGTAATAAAGGTCAATATTAATAAGGCCTTTCAATAAAATAGAATAAGGCGGATGTAAGAAGACCTAATAGAAGCTTCCGCTTCTAGAAGGATCTTCCTCTAGATGCTTCTCTTAATAGACATATTTAGTATAAATAAGGGTCGAGGGTATGAGAACCCTAGCTTGGATATTATTGTAACAGAGCGCTACTCGATTGGAGGTTTCCCCCTCGAAGAGGCCTGTGAACATTGCTTTCTGAATCAAAGTGTTATTTCTATTGCTATTGTTATATCATTTCTGTGTATTGTGAAGATTATGATGGATATTTTACTGTTATTCTGCCATTTCTAGCATTTTAATTCTGTTCTGCATATTTTATATATATGGTATCTTGTAGAAGGAAGGTATAGGAAAATAAAACTATTCCATGTTAATTATTGATGATTATTCTAGACTAACATGGGTTTCCTTTCTGAAGGAAATGT
>ML831189.1:67073-84283 GCA_009831015.1 Picea engelmannii
CATTTCTAGCATTTTAATTCTGTTCTGCATATTTTATATATATGGTATCTTGTAGAAGGAAGGTATAGGAAAATAAAACTATTCCATGTTAATTATTGATGATTATTCTAGACTAACATGGGTTTCCTTTCTGAAGGAAATGTTTGAAGCATTCAAAAAATTCAAAGTGTTTAAGGCTTTGACTGAGAATCAAACAAGAAAAATATTGAAGGTAGTAAGGTCTGATAGAGGAAGAGAGTTTAGTTCATGGAACTTCAAAGAGTTCTGCAATAAACATGGGATCAAAAGAGAGTACACTATTCCAAGGACTCCACAACAAAATGGAGTAGTTGAGAGGCAACATAGATCAGTTCAGCAAATGGCAAGACCAATGATGAATGAAATGAATATTTCTCAGACATATTGGGTAGAAGTAATTCATAGAGATGTACATATTCTTAACAAATGTCATCTTAGGCCACATAGTGACAAGACTCCTTATGAAATATGGTTTGGAAGACCTCCCTCAATCAAGCATTTTAAAAGTCTTTGGGAGTAAGTGTTATATCAAGAATAATGATGAAAATCTTGGAAAATATGATGACATGGATGATGAAGGTATCTTCTTAGGTTATGCTACAAACAATAAAGGATACAAATGATATAATAAGAGGCTAAATAAATTGGTTGATTGTATCGACATAAAAGTTGATGAAGAAATCTCGATACGAAATGTAAGCAGTGTTGAATCAACTACAAAAGATATAGTTGAAGTTGAATATGAACAGGTACAAGGATCAGAAAGAGAAGACTCTGAATCAGATGAAGATATAAATACTCAAGAAGACTCAACTAATCAGACATAAACAAAACCACCTCTCATAATTGTTAGAAAGAATCATTCTTAAAATCAGATAATTGGAGATATGTATAAAGGAGTTCGTACAAAAAGGAAATTGATTAAAGACTCAGAACAATCTCAGATTTCTTTCCTATCTATGATTGAACCTAAAAATTTTGATGAAAAAAGAAAGCATGACGATTGGATTAAAGCTATGAATGAAGAACTTGATCAGAATGAGAAGAACAACAGTTGGGAGCTTATTCCTAGACCTGGAGATAAGAATGTAAGAGGCTCCAAATGGGTATTCAAGAATAAAATGAATAAAAAAGGACAAATAGTTAGGAATAAATCCATATTGGTCTGTAAAGGGTATGCACAAGTTGAAGGGCGGGATTTTGATGAGACCTTTTCTCCAGTGGCAAGATTGGAAGCCATCAGGACGTTTCTTGCATATTCATATCATAATAACTTTAAAGTATATCAGATAGATGTTAAGTCGGCATTTATCAATGGAGATATAGAAGAAGAAGTATATATGGAGAAACCTGAAGGATTTTCATTGACAGGTAATCCTGACTATGTCTGCAAGATGAAGAAGGATTTATATGGACTAAAACAAGCACCACGAGCTTGGTATTATAGATTGGATAATTTTTTACAAAACAAAGGGTTCAAGAAAGGTACTTTTGACAACAATCTATATATTAAGTTTGAAGGTGATGATCTATTAGTTGTTTTGGTTTATGTAGATGACATTATTTTTGGTTGTACTAATGACTCTTTTGTTCAGTGGTTTTCTAATTCTATGCAAACAGAGTTTGATATGTCCATGATAGGAGAATTTTCATATTTTCATGGTTTACAAGTAAATCAGAGTTCTGCAGGAATATTCATCTCTCAAGAAAAATATTTGAAAGATATGTTGAAAAAGTTCCAGATGGAATATTCCTCTCCTGTTAGTACACCAATGGTGGTTGGTTGCAAGCTCAGTAAAGATGATATTTCACTTGATGTTGATCAAAGCACATATCGATCAATGATAGGCAGTCTTATGTACATCACAACATCCCATCCTTATATAATGCAAGCTGTTCGAATGGTAGGTCATTATCAATCCACTCCCAAAAAAATTAATTTAGTATCGTTATCAAATACTTGAAGGGCACAATGACTTATGGTTTGTGGTATCCTAGAAATCAGAATTTTTAGTTAACTGCTTATTTAGATGTTGATTGGGAAAATTGTGGATGAGAGAAAGAGCACCAGTGGAGGTGCATTCTTCCTAGGTGACTCATTAGTAGAATGGCTTAGTAAGAAACATGGATCTATTTCTTTATCAACTATAAAGGCAGAGTACATTGTTGCTTCTACTTGCTGCACTCAGTTATTATGGATGATACAAACTCTTGTAGATTTGAAGGTAACTTATACTGATCCCATTCCAATTCACAGTGATAACACCAGTTCCATTAGTGTCTCCAATAATCCTATACTTCATTTAAAGACTAAGCATATACCAATCAAATACCATTTTCTTAGAGAACAGGTTACACACATAGTTGTTCAGTTGAATTATATTCCTTCCACAGAACAGATTGCTGAAATCTTTACTAAACCATTAGCAACGACACCATTTTAATATCTTCGTCAGAATTTGGGAGTCATATATTCTTTAATATAATATGTTTACCTTGTGAGGGGGAGTACTTATTGAATATATATTGTATTTTTGGTGATTTTTTCCCATGGTTATTTCTTTCATATTCGAAAATTACTGTCATAGCACAGGGGGAGCATGTGTTCTTTGACATTGATGTCAAAGGGGGAGAAAATTTGTGGTTAATTGTCTGGATGTGTTAATTTTCTGGATGCTACAGTTGAATAAAAAACCAGAACAATGTAGGGTGCATCTTTTGTCTGGATGCTACAGTTGAAGAACAAAGCATAATAGTGCAGGGTGCAACCTTTCAGGGTTGCCATCAATGGAAAAGGGGGATATTGTTGTCATGTTTTTCAAGAAAAAAATGTGCTTGTTATTGATGGCAAGAACAACAGTGATGACATTCAAAATATTGATGGAAAGAAGAACAACATTGGTGGTTTTCTTACAGCAAGAAAAGAAACAATAAGGAAATAGGCAATGATGGAAAACAAGGAAAGCATAAGCTCAGGTGAAGAAGCAAACAGTAAGAAGAGATCACATCTCATAAGAGATAGCGCTTTTCACTTTCCATAAGTGCAGTCGAGGTCCAAGATAAAGACTCACAGGAGGATAAAAGGTCGAGACCTTTTGAACACTTAGAAAAACTTCTAAGTCAGAGAGATTAGAAAGCTCAGGAGGAAGAACGATAGTGGTCGTTGGATCACCAATCCTGACTACCCGATGACCATTAGATCAATGCCCAGTGACCAGAGGAAGCATAAAAGAGAAATACAGATCTGAGCGATGAGGACCAACAACCGTTGGATCCACTATAAATGCGAAGAGGATAAAGAGCCATCCTCCAATTCAGTGAAATGTGAAATCATGAGGAGATCTAAGCTGTTGAATCCAGAGGACACATGGTGAGATATCAACATTTCACTGACTGAAGAGTCAAATAAAGGAGGTTCTCTAACCTTTGAAGTCCTAAAACGTGAAATCATGATAATATTTGGACCGTTATATCATAGAGAAACGTGGACCATTGATCTAGAGTATTTCAGATACCTTGTGTTAGAAGAGTCAGGGCTGGCTCACTTTCAAACATATGAAACGCGAAATCGCAATAAGATCTGGATCGTCGATCTGATATGAAGTTCGAGTTCGCAAAGAGGAGATATTGATCGTTGGATCGAGGACTAATATGGGCCATCAGATCCAGGAGAAGAACATGTGCCATGAGAGGATATCCATGTCAGCAAGGACCACGTTAGACTGGAACTCACGAAATCCCAAAATGTAGAAGGTAATCATGACCGTTGAGTCACGAGAAATATTAGACCGTTGATCTGAGGTGAGTGAAGTCGAGAGTTCAAGAATCGAAAGAAGGTAGGTTATCTAACCTTTGACATCGCGATTCACAAAATCATGAAATGCCTTTTTTTTTAAAACGGTTGTGGTCACAAATAGTGGTCACATTAGCGGAAGAGAAGGGAAGGAGCTAGTGTTGCTAGGATCCACTTTGAAGTTTTTCGATTTAGGAAAATCGAGGTGACTCATAGTCGATCACCCAAAACAAAAAATAAAAAAATGACTTTTTTTGGCGTATGGTCACAACGAGTGGGCATGTGGGTAGAAACACGTCGGGTGCTAGTTCGCACAGGTAAAGTTAGCGAGGAACATATTTTATAAATAAGAAAGTCTCTGCTTGTTTAATCCAATGACACTGGTTATCTCAGCAATCTGATTGAAGGGTTACTTTTTCACTTCACGGATTATTGATTAGTTGTGATTCAGTTAGTAGAACTGAATCATAGTTCTTGGGTGATTGGTGATTTGGTTGCTTGGAAGTTTTCTTTGGAGATTCAAAGTGTAACTAAATGGAAGGATTGTATAAAATCAATACGCCATGACTGATTTAGGTTGGCTATTCTCACTAGAAAAATGAGTTGAACTGGGAGAAAGGAAAATCACAGTATGCATAGTGTGAGATCAAACTCAGAGATGAGAAACATAAGCTGAACAAAACATAAAAGGTGAAGAGAGAAGAATGTACACATACCAAAGAGAATGAGAGGAACAAAAAAATAACATATAGAAAGAGACAACAAGTCAAGCCAAGTATCAATAGAATAAAAGAATAGTGAAGCAGAGAAGAATTGCAGAACAAAGAAGAAGTGATAAGAATTGATATATATGTATTGTTGGTTATTCAATCATTTATTTATAATCAGGGAGGTGATAGGGAGGACTAAAGTCCTTTGTTATTCAAGTTGGTTCTTGAATACTAGAAGTTGTAGCTTTCATCTAGTTGTGGCTAGAAAACAGGGTGGCAGGGTGGTGCTAGGGAAAACACAGAGTTTTCTGTATGCAAGTTGGTTCCTATATAATTGGAAGTAGGTGTTGGAACACTCAGGGAGTTGGTGCTTCCTTCTAGTGGGTGATAGAGAAAATAGAGAGTTGATGCTCTTAGTAAGTTCCAACTTGTAAAATAGAGGTGGTAGCCTCATTTTCAGTTGGTTCTCAAAGATAGATGATGTACAGAACATAAAATATTGCCTATCATTTGAAGAAGAAGAGGTTTTCTCCCTTTATGGGTTCCTCTTGAAATTTTGTCTCTGTGTATATCATATGTGTTATTGATGGTTATTATTTCCATTGTTCATATCTTGTATAATCTTCACGGTCAGTTGATGAAGTTTAAAAAATGTTTTAATAAACATAATATTGTTTAAGCAGAGTAACAACTGATTCACCCCCCCTCTCAATTGTCTTAGTAATTTCAACAGTAATTTCTCCATTAACTTTATTATTTAAATAATTTATTTTGTATCCACTTTGAATTATAGTACAATCAAAACTTCACTTTATTATTTAAATAATTTCTTCTTTGCAACCACTTTGACTACTTTGACCTTTTGGGGCTTCTAGATTACTCATGAGGGTTCTCCAACTTAACATGGCCATAAATCTCTAACCATGAGGAGTTATGTGCAGTTCCACATACCACTAGAAATGGAAAAACATGTACTATCCATATAGAATAGTATTTCCTACAAATATGTCAAAACCCATACCATTATCCATATAAAAAACTTGGTTCCATTACCCAAACCTTTGTTCTACCAGACTTTATTCAAGGATTGAGATCAATGACAACCAACCCAAATGATTAGAAATCTCCCCTTTGGCATTAATTACAACACTCTGATGAAATACTGAAGTAATATCACTCATGGTCCCCCTGTTACCATCTCTCCCCCTGGAACCATGCCTCTGTTCTCTTTCTCCAAGCAATTCTATCTTTTCATATGATAAATCTCTCCCCCTTTGTCATCAATGAAAAAGGTATCTTTCCGTCGAGGGATGCTCCCCTTGACTGAACTCTTCCTAAAATTGATCTCCCAACTTGAAATGTCTTCTTTATGGTGCTTCATTATGTAAATCTAAGGAATATAAGATAATCATTCTAAAGAATTCATTTTGGGGTAGAAATTACTCTGAGTCTCTAGAGAAGATACTCAAAGGATTCCCGTGGAAGAGGTTTTGTAAATATGTCTTCCACTTGTTATTTTGCGCCCACATATTCAACTCTGATGTTCTTCTCTACAACCTGTTCCCATAGAAATTGATACTTTATTGGAATGTGCTTCATCTTGGAGTACATCACCGGGTTCTTTGAGATAGTGATGGTTCTTGTATTATCATAATAGATTGGAATGAGGTCATCATACTCAATCTGTATATCTTTCAAAGTTTGTTTCATCCATAGAACCTAAGTACAACATCTTGCTGCTGAAATATACTCTACTTTGGTTGTAGATAAAGATATTGATGATTGTTTCTTGTTTAGCCATGATACTAAACACTCACCCAAGTAGAACGCTATTCCACTGGTGCTTCATCGGTCATCAATGAAAGCTACCCAATGTGCATCTGTGTAGGCAATAAGTGATATATCCTTTCCTTTTGGATACCATAATCCAAACTCTTATGTTCCTTTGATATATCTGAAAATCCTCTTCACTACTAATACATGTGATTCCTTTAGTTCTTCTTGAAATCGTTCCACCTGTCCAATTGCCGACATTACATCTAGTCTGGATGTTGTCACATATCGTAAGCCACCAATCATTGACCTGTATTTCCTATAGTCTGTAGACTTTGAATCATCATATTTTCTCAACTTGCAACTGGTTTGCATATGAGTGGTAACTGATTTGCAATATTCCATTCTGAACCTCTTTGTCATTTCTCTGATATACTTAGTTTGAGAAATACAAATTCCTTGGTTTCTTTGATGTATATGAAGACCCATAAAGAAGGATAGTTCTCCAAGTAATGACATTTCAAATTCATTCTTCATATCCTTTACAAATTTTTGGCTTAACCTATCATCAATACTTCCAAAAATAATATCATCAATATAAACTTCAATTAATAAAATACCATCTTGAGTTACCTTGATGTAGAGGTTGTTGTTTGCACTTCATTTTTTGAACCCGTCCCGCTGTAGATATTTATTGAGTCTAGAGTACCATGCTCTAGGAACCATTTCTTCAATGTAGACTTCTTCTTCAAGTTCCCCATTCAGAAAATATGATTTCATGACCGTATCTATCCATATTTTTCAAGACTCTACTACACAGCGGTCCACAATTTTGACTCATATGTCACTATACTATCATGAAGTACTATTAAAAC
Source organism: Picea engelmannii (assembly GCA_009831015.1). Classification (NCBI taxonomy): domain Eukaryota; kingdom Viridiplantae; phylum Streptophyta; class Pinopsida; order Pinales; family Pinaceae; genus Picea; species Picea engelmannii. The sequence continues at coordinate 74,243 of ML831189.1, forward strand.
TGATTAATTTATCATTTTGTACTTGTGCTAACTGAATGGACTGACTCTGTCTACTCAAATTTTGAAATCTTCTCAAAGGATGGTTCTATGGTCTGTCTAAGATACTGCATAGACTCCCTCTATCTATTATTCATATTATTTGGGAGTCTCTAAGCTGGATGACTTAGAAACATTCCTGCTCTGATGTGTATTCATCATCATATTCATTGGTAGATTCATCATCTCTCTGAGCTATGACTTATTTCTTTTTGTCTGTGGATTCATATTTCACTACAATTCTTGAAAGTACAAGCTCTTGAACCTGTTCCTTATTTACCTGTCCTTCTTTTCTTTCAATTATTTTCCAAACCTTTTTGTATCTAACGTCTTTCTCTATAGAATTTTCTTCATCTTGTTTTATTTTCAATCTTGCGATCTTTGGGACCTGGTCTTTGTTCACCTGTTCTTTTTTTTTTCTTATCCATACTTTCTTATATCTAATATCGATGTTCTCTTTCATGGAAGTATTGATCATGATTCTACTATCACTAGCTATGTGTCCATAGTTATGACATTTGTAATATTCAATGTTATGTGGGGCCACATAGGTACTTCTTTCTTGAACATTTCTTTTATAATCCCTGTAATTTGCAACCTTATGTCCAAATTTAGTACAATAAAAATAATGACCATAAAATAAATCTGCATACCTGGGAGAGAATGATCTTCTTTGTGGTATAGTCCTTCTGAATTTCTTCCTTGACTGATCATGATCATGAATGAAGCTTCTTTGTGGCTTGAACATGGATGATATTCTTGAAGATGTATCTTCAATAGTTTTCTTATATTATGGTTGACTATGATTCCTTCCTTTGAGTACTTCTGCATAATTCTTTCTATTTTCTTCATTCTTCTTTTCTATCAACCTAGAGTGTGTTGACAATTAAAATCGTAATGATGAATTCCTCCCACAAAGTATTGCTAAGGCCCTATTATTTAAACTATGCTAATAATATAATACTAGTAGGTGGGACCACCTTGTAGACTGGAGACTCAAAGATAGAAATATCACACATTATTCAGCTGCTATTTTGATGCTGCTTACATAGTCCTTCATGGTTGACAATGCAGTCTTGGTTTTAGTTTTGACATAGTAATAGGTGGATGATGCATTTCATGGAATGCTTCTACGATTCAAGCATTGTTTTTGAAGGGCATGTATTTACAGTTTTTATGATTCAATCATATTACTAATCATCGTGATTGACTACCTAGCCACATATATACAAGAGATATGTTAGTGATAACATAACCGAAAAAAAAGAAAGAAAATCTATGAAAAATTTATTAAAAGAAAAGAAGTTATGTTTGAGATATGTTAAGGGTTATATGCAAATGGAAAAGTAAAGAAATGTTAATGTTAGTCCTAACTATTATACGGTTGGTTAGTGGCTATGCGATTTCATTAGATTTGATTTGGGTGCATATAGCATTGCAATATATGATATGGCATAGAACTTGACAAAGGTTAACGTGTAAATGTTTGGATGGCGCATTGGGTAAGGGATATCATCGCAGATTTCAATTGTTTGGGCATTGAATACATGGTTTAATGGATTGGTGAATGTTTGGTTTTCTTGTACTTCGAATTGAATAGGATAGGAGATCGAAGTGACATGCAGTAAATTCACGTCACTCCATACTCCCCCTATCGACCGTCACCCTAGCATTGTTCCTTGTTGCATTTTTGGTCTGTTGGTGGTTAAGCTCCGCATTTCAGGCTCTTGGGAAGAAGAAGGCTCGGCCAACTTGCCATTTTAAGATCTTTGTTACATGTATGGTTATTTTTCACTCCATCCATGAATTATGATCTATGTATGGACAAATAATGGCTCAATAACACTTGGATTTGTGTGTTCCTGAGAATTTCAACTATGCAAATATGTGATTTTTCTCTCTGCGATGAATGTAAAATTGTTCGGATTGCAAGCAAAAGAATTGGGTTTTTTTTAAGTTGTGCATTGACTGGTTTCTTGGTTGGTTCAATATCATGATGGGTCTTCATGGATAATAAGTAAATGTGGTATATATCTCTCTGTATTAATAATGGAGGGTTTCGTTCTATGTATTATTGTCGGTTGTTCCCTCACAGTCATGAGTGTAACCCTATCCAGTTGCATTCATATTTCCATTCGGTTGTTGTATAATTTATTCAATCAAGATTCATGGTTGTGGGTTCATTCTCATTGTCCTTTCACCAAAGTATCCCAAGATCCAGTCTTAGGGTGGCCATAACATTAATATATATTGTATGGTTGTGGGGTGATATAAGTTATACCTTGGAGTTATGTATCCTCATTGATATTGCTCATTGGTATGGTTGTGAAATGGTTCATCTCTTAAGGAAATAGAAAGAGAGGTTATATATATGTGTGTTCTTTGATTAATTATCATTGTTCAGTTAACTTCGCCTCTCCTCTACAAGTGATAACTGCACTATGTGCATTGGTTTTTTACCCTACCCGTATTTTCTTTCCTCGATGGATAAATATTGGTTCCACTGCCATATTGGGAGTAATAAGAAGACCCTGTGGCTTACTACTGTGTCTGTATCAAAATGTATTTTCTCTGTGTTGTTGTTAAAAACTGAGCTTGCTCTTGATCGTCTCCCTACATTTGTTTTCTAAAGAGCTCGATTTTAATCTCTAACTGTCTTGGCTCCCTTCAGGAATCTTCTTGGTTGTCAAATATTGGTTTATCAGTGGAATGGTTATGGAGTTTTTTGTCGAGTTCCTATCTTCTATTTCTATGTTTAAATTGGTTGAACAGTTACAATTGGGAACGAGCAATTATATACAGTCGAGGGATGTCTTATTTTCGTTATGATTCCACTCACTATGTTCTTACAATGTGGTCTTAATTCCAAATTGGAAACACCTGTGGTTTTTCTAGGCCCAATCAAGGTTATAGCTAATTATGGAAATGGTGATTGTGTGTAATTGGTTATCTTTGCCTTGAATATATTATTGAATCATTGTGTAGATTATAAATGGTTACATTGACAATGATGAAGCTAGGGTTTTATGTTGATTTTGGTTTCATTGCAAAATCTTATTGGTTGATATGATGAAGATTGTGTGTAATTGGGCATGTTTTGAAAGTCTGTTCATATTTGAAAAGGGACCTGTGTATATTTTAATTTGGCCCTATTGTGAATTCATAGATAGTGGATTTTATTTTTATAGTGATGCATTATGGGATAGAGGTCGAGCAACATTTTTGTGTGTTTTATTTAAATTCTTAAAAGGAAAGAAAATAAATTAAAGACCAACATTTTCTTAAACAGGTTTGTTGAATAGAAAGTTTGTTTCGATTATGATTTTGGTTGCACAGAATGTTATGAATTGAGAAATTTTGGGAAATTTAAATATTACGACCAACATTTTGATACACAGTAATGTTCGTTTGGTGTTGTTGTTTTTTGGATTGATTCCAGTACAAAGTTATTATTATTAATTACTTAATTTTTTTTATGAACAATATCCATTAACTTCCTTGCCATTCTCTCAATTTTTCTCATGCTATGAATCCCCTCACATTCCCAGATTCACTTTGCGCGCCCTGTTCTTAAAATCAAATTAAAATTAAATGGAAACTCTGCATTATAACAATTGAAGGATGACATAGAAATGCGTTACAATTGATTTGTTTTTTCATTACAATACAATTGATTGTTTGATGATTTGTTGAGAAGTAATCATTATCTACTCCCTTCCATTTCATCACTTTTCTGTCAATACAACCCCCTCAAATATCCCATAACCCTTATTCACCCCCTACTCATTGAAGAGTATTAAACGATTTTTATGGATTGGATTGCATGAGTCTGATGTGTTGCTGAGCCAAACTTTGTTTCATATTTAAAGAGATGTCATGTATGGTTTGTTAAAGAAGCTAATTTCTAATAAAAGCTTCATACATGAATGATCTTCTTCAGCAGAGGAAGCCATGGCCAGAATAACAAGGGAAGAGAAGATTGGAATAGGGGCCCTTAAAGGCCAAGGTTTTCGATACATTTTGATGTAGATCCACAAGATTTGAACCAACTCTTCTAAGTTGAATTTTTCAACTTTATTAGACAAGGGGTATTCCAACTTAGGCCAGAAAGGCCTCCCTCCCAACCCCATCACGTCCCTGGTATCCTAGTTCCCCCTCATGTATCATTACAACATGAAGTCCCTGAAAATGGTGAATGGAAAAAGATTGTTCATCCAACAATCTCCCAACATCGTGGCTTCCCCAATTTGTCTCTACCTACTCCCCCTCCATCGGTTAACCCAATTGTCCAATTTTCCCCTGCACACTCACCTGTAAAATCATCCCACACAAGCAAGAGGCTCAAAACCGAAGATCACCATGCACATGATAAAGTAAAAGTTGTTGCTTCCCCCTCCTCTCCCTCAACTGATATTGCCAAATCTGTTTCATCCTGCATGCACTTGAGAGATGATTTATCTCATGTTATCAATGATATCAGGTCTAAAGGCTCCACACAACCTAAGTCTAATTCAGAGAAATCAAAGGGAGACACTAGCAACAAAGGGAAAATTTCCTCCCAAAGTGGAAAATATGGTTTTTGAGTATATTTATTTATTGATTGTTGAGAACAATTGACTGTTGAAAGTTTTTGTATAAAATACTATTTTGGATATTATATTTTTGGATATGGTTTAAAATATCATTAATATTAATTTTCAAATTATTAGAATGATGATGGGAGCCACAAGGAGGGATGTGTTTGATTGATTGACTTGTTGTGTTTATTTTTGTTAAGAAACTAAAGGGAGTCACAAGGGGTCCCACCTAATAGTTATTATTTATTAAAGACCCTTATTATTTTTATATTAATTCTTCCCCTAAACTAAAAGTTAGTTGAGTTTTAGTTAACTTAAATAAAAGAGGTATTTTAACTACTTAAACTAATTTTGATTTCTTAAAGGAAAAAAGAGAAGGAGGAACAAGAGGAGAATAAAAGGAGAAAACATACTAAGGTATACTCTTGAGTTTTATTGAGATAGTGCAGTTTTCATTCATTATTTTATTCATTGAAAGCCTAACTCTCTCTTATGGAAGAAGAGTCCTATTTTAGACAACAGGATTCAAGGCTGAATTACATCATTCAGACACTTGTTTTTCAGAGGTGTTGATCTATCTTTGATAGTTTGTGTAGACTTGTATGTTTATGAATTAAATCTCATGACTGATAAAGAAAATTGTGCAGATTCGAGTGGGAAATAATCTGTGGCAAGCTGATCCAACTTTTAAAGTTCAGTTTTTTACTTTTTGTCAGAAGTCCTTTTGTATGGTTTTCATCGGGGACATCTAAGTTTGACTTTGGTCCAAAATTCCTCAGGGATTTTTGTAACGAGAACAATTCTTTTGATTTATTGGAATGAAATAAGCGTTTTCTATTATGTCTCATCTGTTTTAAATATTGAATTGGTATTTTTTCATTTGTCTCCACATTTACTTTTGCCTCTTTTATATTCAGAAATTTTTATAAAATATTGAATTTTACAACAATATTTTATTATAAAACAATTTCCTAAGCCCTTGTAACTAATACTTGTGGATTAGGAAACAAATTTTGGAGGCTATAAACATAGGGTGATATGACCGTCTATCTTGCCTTAGCCAAGCAAGATATGAAAATGCTTGAGTAAGATTATTTCATATATTTTCCTCAACATTTATTTGGCGACCATACTAGGGAGATCTTCCATATCTCTCTGGTTGATTTTTATGCTTGATTATCATCGAATATATCTACTTTTCTGATTTTGATTCTTTGACTGTTTCATTTCTTAATGACTGTACATGTTGCAAGGAAACCTAATATTGAGCCCAATTTTCAATATCAGACCAACATTTCTTTAAACTTGTTTCATACCATCTTAGATATTGCTAGTACCCGGTTTGAACTTAATCTCTCTTGGGAAGCAATTGAACAAGACATAAGTGCCCAATAATGTTGGGAGGATAGGCATGGACAATGTAGGAATGAACCATACATTTCCCTTTCCTTTAGTTTTGATCTTCTTTTCATGTCCTTAGACCCTCGTGTTTCTAGGATAAGAAGAGGTTTATCACCATAAATTAATCCTATTGCTGAAATAAGAAGAAGGAACTTTGTGTTATCAACCCAACAAAGTACTGTAAGGAGAACCTTGTCTAATTCATCCAGTTCATATTTATTTCCCTTACCTATCATCCACAAGATGACATCTAGTGGTGGAAGTGGTGCTTATTCATCTCAACCTTTACCTTCATTAGTGATTGGTAGCTTGCATAGTCACCAAGTCCCTGTCCAATCTACCACAAACCCTGCAAAAGTCATTAAAAAATATGGGAATTTTTAGTTTGAAGAAGATACTACAACCACCCTGTGGCATGTTTCCTCCCCTCTTAACCTGACACCTGCTACTTGTCCACTTCCTGAATTCAAAGAGCATCTCCCTAGGTTTTTAGGGAATAACACTGTCACTACGAATGAACACTTGGTGGAATTTTCTAATGCCTTTCGCAACATATGAGCCAATGACAACGATACTTGTATGTGCTTATTTGTCAATTCCCTTGAAGGGAAGGTTGTCACCAATTTATTTGATATCCATCCTAATATTTTATCTACTTGGGAGGAGTTAGTTTATTGGTTCAAATCTACCTATGGGAAATCCAAAATCTCAGCCGAGTATTTACAAGAATACAATAACATCACTTATAAGGATGATGAGACTATCAAGTCCTTCAACTTGTTTTTCACCAAGTTATAAAATCAAATCCCTGAACTCATTCAACCTTAGAACCAAGCCTCTTTCATGAATTACCTTCCCCCTATCATCATAGGCTTGAGGAAAATACCATTGATAACCTCGGTTCCACTTTGCATACTTTTTTAGAGTATGAAGAATAGCTTCAAAGAACAAGTCTTCCTAAGGGAGACTCAGTTAAAAATACAGACATGTCCTCCCTCTTACAACTTTTACAAGACATGAATAATCAAATGATAGCATATGAGTGAAAAGGAAATGTCTCCTCTCTTACCCCTGGTGCATCATCTTCTTCTACACCCCCCTTTAGAAATCCAAATGAAAATATTTTTCATCCTAAATCTATCATGCCTCATAGTTGGTGTAACTTTTGCGAGGAACAACATGATGAAATTACATATGAGGTGAAGAAGAATGCCAAATATAAAATATTTTGCAAGAGACCTAAAACTACCATCGTTTTCCTAGACTTTGCAGAGCCAGAAGATGTCATGATCATAAATACTAGGAATAAAACATATTCTCCCAAAAGAAAATATGATCTTCCCCACACTTCTTCTAGCCCAATCTCATCTTCACCAGTTTCTACTGTTTAGGTTCCTAAGGCTCTTGACAGTCAAGGAACTACCTCCCCTCTCCCCTCTTCCAAATACAACATTCTAAATCAATTGGCCAACATCAAAGAATACGCAGCCCTTCTGGACACAATTGTTGTCCCTAAAGAACAGAAGCATCTAAAAAATTTCATGGAAGGAAAATATTTCATTGTATCCAAACTCTCTGAAGAGGTCGACAAAGAGGATTCGTCTGTAAATAAATTAGGTGTACATAACTTTAGATACTTTGTAAAAAAAAAACCATTTTATATTTATGTAAATATTATGGATAAGATATCCCATTTTTTCCTCATTGACGACATTTCGGGCCCAAGTGTAATGTCGAAGATTATTATGGAAGATCTAGGCTTGTCTTGTAAAAATGAAAATGCTAGAAGCATTCTCTATTATAATAGTCTACAACAAACGACCATAGGTGAAATCAAGGACATGACCTTGGTTTTGTGCGTGCACCCTAAAATAAGGACCACCCTTAATATTTAGGTAATCGATATGCCAGTAAGTAACTAATTGATCATCTTAGGAAGATATTGGCAAGATCTGACAAGTGGATACAGCTCACTCAATGAGACACACTTATCTATTCCTCAAAATGGTAAGAACATCATAGTCCTCATAGAGGGGAAAATTTCACCTTACATAGAAAGTGTCCCACGACCTAATGTGAATTATATCGAGGAGGACCTATGAGTGTATTCTATTTTTTCTGAGGAGGAAAACACTGCCTTGGAACAAATTGACTTAGATGATGGGATGTGGCATATGGAATTTGATGGTTCATGCTCCAATCAAGGAAACAAAGATGGTATTATGTTGTAGTCTCATGTGAGAAAAATTCATAACTTTTCCTATAGGTTAGAGTTTTCTTGCACAAACAATGTTACTGAATTTGAGGCATTACTGTTAGGCATTGAAAATTACTATAACCTAGGTTGTGGTCACCTTACAGTTTTTGGGGATTCCGAGCTTGTTGTGAACCTTGTTCGTAAGATATACTCTCCTAGAAACAAGTTGATGAAATGCTACATCCAAAATGTTTGGGAACTTATCTAGAACCTACTATCTTTCAACATCACTCATGTTAAAATGGAATTGAACTCAATGGTTGATCGATTAGTTGTTTTTGCAGCCTCTCCTAATCGAAAAATTCTGCCACAAAGACCTGATTGTACTTTTCAATCTCTATATTGTCCACATATCCTGAACAACATAGAATCATGGTAGGTCTTCCCTAGTGATGAAAGCATATGTGCTTTCATTCAAAATGAACCTTATAAGCCTAAGGAAATTATATCAATGGAAGATAACAAGATTCCTAAAGGCTTTACTCCTATAGAAAGTTCATTTTCATCAAGCGATGTAGGTAACAAAGAGAAACATAAAGAAGAGGAGTCAAAAAGGAAAGTGGGTGAAACCATTTCCTTGAAAATTGGAACACCCGAGTCTCGAAAGAATGTTAAAATAGGTGCCCAATGTTCTAATGAAGAAAAATTGAGGTTCACCAGAGAGCTTGGTGAATTTCAAGATGTTTTTTCTTGGTCTTATGAGGATCTTTGTGGTTTTGATCCTACTCTTATACAACATGCCATTCCTATCAAGGAGGGAATAAAACCAGTTAGGAAAAAACAAAGGCCCATTAACCCTACGTTGGAGGCAACTATTTTAAAGGAGTTGGAAAAACTCTTGAAGGATGGGATCATCTTCCCAATTAAGTATTCAAAATGAGTTTCTAATTTGGTTCCCATTCGAAAAAAATCTAGTCAAATCAGATTATGCATAGATTTTCCTGCATTGAATTGGGCTAGTATAAAAGATCACTTTCCTCTCCCCAATATGGAAATGATTTTGCAATAGGTTGCAGGGTCACAGATGATGTCCTTACTTGACGGTTTTTCTGGTTACAATCAAATCAAGGTAAAAAGGGCAAGTAAATATAAAACCACTTTTATTACTTGTTGGGGCACTTTTTCTTATGAATGTATGCCTTTTGGCTTATCTAATGCAGCTGCCACTTTTCAAAGAGTTATGCAGATAGATTTTGATGATATGATTGGAAATATTATTTAGATCTATCTTGATGACTTAACTGTGTACTCTAAAATTTGATCAAATCATTTTGGTCATCTTAAAAGAGTTCTCATGCAATGCAGGAAATTTGGAATTTCTCTAAATCATTCTAAGTCTATTTTCGACATTACCAAGGGAAAGCTCCTTGGACACATTGTCTCCGATTTAGGAATAAGAATTGATCCTGGAAGGATTGCTGCTATCCTAAATCTTCCTACTCCCACTTCCAAGAAGGAGGTTCACTCTTTTATGGCGATTATCAACTTTGTCCATAGGTTCGTTCCTGATTTTGCTATAATGGTCAAGCCAATTCATAATTTTCTTAAGAAAGATCGTTCCTTTTCTTGGATAGATGATGTTGAAAATTATTTTTTAGGGATCAAGAAAGCAATCAGTTCCGCACCGGTTCTGGCGAAGCTGGATTTTGAGAAGGAATTTATGATATATACTAATGCCACAAAGGAAGTTGTTTCTTGTTAAGCCCTAATATTGGCTCATTACCACTTAATTGGGGCATATTAGATTAGTAATGTTATTTTATTTATGTC